>CM030370.1:132735632-133029099 GCA_003604175.2 Clonorchis sinensis
GGTTTCACAGAAATTTTGGGTGTGCCTCTAACGCTCGGCGGTAGTTGGTGTGTGGAGTCACCTTCCTCCGACGGTTGTTCACGCTGCATCTAGTACCCAATTCGAAGCACACTGGACGCCGCTTTGGTTGAGTCCTCGCCCTGGGAACTTAAATGGCAGTATTGCACCCTTTTTCCGCTCGTGCGCTGTCGCTCGAAATGTCACATTGTGGAATACGGATAGGAGCAGTTGAGCTGAGGGGAAAGGGCAAAGCTTTACCTGAACCATAATGTCTCCTGTGTACTGCTTTAGGGCTACCAATGAACTATCACCCGTTCACAAACTTCCACAAATTATCCGATTCGAGTAACTCCGAAAGCGATTTTGTGTGCATCCACGTCAAGCTCAATGTACTCCGCGAGAATGTAGGAAGAAACGCTAGGTGCAGCGCGAAAAGCACGAAGAGACAGATAGTAACATTGCAATGAACCTAAATGATCTGCCGTAGTGGATACTGCAAGTGACGTTAGCAAATTTTTTTCCATCAACATCTCCGTTAATCAACGAATCAACGCATAATTTGCGTTGACTCTGATAGAAGCTGCCTCATTTAAGCATGCCAGAACTTTCGCCGGCGGTTAATTTCTGGTGTCGGCCAGGATTATATTGGTAGGTACTTGCGGTTTCGGGAGAGGACAAACTACAACACATGCACGAATGCAGCGCGGTGTTACTTGGTGTCGTTGGTTAGTACAGTATGGAGGAAAGAGCCTTTTTTCAACTGGGCCACTCATAAATATATTCCCGTCACCATATCGAAATACTAACAAGCATTTGTTGGTTGGAGCACGTTCGGGAGTTGAACCTTGTTGGTGGATTACAAGTCGAGAGAGGTTCAATAGCAGTATAGGCCATTCTCACACGCTAACCCGATAAGAATGCGTCATATGTGCGATGAGAAACCCCCGGCTGATGCTCGAAAAAATCCGTTGGGCATCATCCACCGAGAAGTCTTCCGTTAAAGCCCAAAACGTTTGCACAACTGTGCAGCCAGTCAAAACGGGACCACTAGATATGTGGATTTGTGATCATTACGCAAGCTGAATCGCACTGTTCGGCTTTTGAGCGCCTAACATTATCACACGATGACGAATAACTGCGCACCTTGATGCAGGAATAGTGGAAAATGATGGAAACAGGTGATCGGACAACTATTGCACAACCTGCCTCCCTTGCTGAAGATGCATCCGGAAGTGTTGCGAACACAGAGGACAGTAGCATGTTTGATGAAACGGTAACTAAAGGTGGGCAGTGGAGTTTGCCGCTGCTTCCCATCAAGATGAAATCAAGCATTCTATGCTGCACACAAAAGGTCTGATTCCCATTCAACGGAGCCGACTAAAAACAAAGCAAAGTACTCTTCTCTTGATTCAACACAGCCGGACTTATTTATGGTAAAAACCTAAGATGATCTGCATACTTTAGATTTTGATGTCACGAGTGGGCAATGAACGCATGTATTTGCACCGGATTGAAGCGCATTTTGAATCAGTTCGATTTCACAAGTCTTATTTACGGTTGAACTCAAACCGAGACTTTCCAGGAAAGCTGCATTCAACTGCGTGCAGGGAGAGCGCGAGGATCAACCTATTCTTCTCCCTTCCAAGTCAACAAGCGAAACTTGAAACACTGTCTGCACGAAGCCACCAGAATATGCACTGGTCGAGGATAGGGAAAACTTCCGATCAAACGGTGTCCGGAAAATTATACGAAGCAGGCACTCATAATACCGTAACGCGTGATGTACAGCTTAAAATTCTGCCTGCTTTTGGAAAGCTATCGCATCAGGGCCTAAATGAAGCCAAGCTTTGTCAACTTGTCATTTTTTCAAAGCAGTGACGGGAATGGACCTTTCAAGGGACGACTCACAAAATACAACGCACAACTAAGGGAATTTGAAGATCTGGTAGGCAGATGAAAAACGGATCCACTCAGAAAATTAATTAGCGGCAAGCGCGGAGTAAATTTGTTATCTGCTTAGAGTGAGCTTCTACACCGACATTATCCCCACCTTCAACATATTCGATGCAGTGGTAATTGATGAATGTGGAATGTGACGTGCACTTTTAGGGTGAGAAAATTCACCAAAAGCCATGCTTTGATTATCAGGTCGAAATGATTAATCAGTTTGAAAGCAAATCTTGAGGCATTTGCAGGGCCCAAAAAGGTTTTAATTTATCACGACATCTTTCAACAACTCAGGGTTTTCGAAGTCTTTCAATAAATAGTTACGATGTCTATGAAACGTGCGTTTGAAAGGGACACTACTCTTCACTTTCACAATGCTGCGAGAACGGCGGAGTTCACACAAATGGCCGCGTCACCCAATTACGCGAGACTCAACATCACTCCACTAGATATTTGGAACAAGGTGAAGAGTCTCCTGTTGATGGAGCTAATCGATCGCCCGCCACCAGATTCCTCCACCTTGGAGCCCACCAAGTTCGAAAGGCGAGCAAATTTTTAGCTTACTCCGCGGTTCGACAGAAAAAAAACCAGGATTCCATCATTACCATCCTAAGCTGATTGGCCGCGCACTAAGCACCAAATCTCCAAGGCATGTTATTTCTTTGTTATTTGAGTTCATGCTTGAATATGTATTCCAGTAAGCATGGCTGATAATTTCGTGCTAAATCTGCATGTCCCTTTTATACGTGTCTCCTGCGGTCCAAGACTTGTGAAAGTAGAGTTCATCTGCTTCCAGTAGTTAGTAGATTGAGTTGTTCTGAAGGTTTGTTGACGGCTGTTATGCTCGAGCACCACGCTTCCACGAATTAAACCCACAGAAAATCACACCAGATCACAGAGTGGGCCAGTCAGAGATGAGCCATTCAAGACAGAAACTACCGTAAAAACCAATCGAAACAATGAGAGAGATACCACGACGCGACACAGTTCGGAAACCGACCAATCAGAAAAAGGCTCCGGACAGAAGCTACGCAACGCACGAATCGAATGCAAATACAATTCGCAAAGCAACGCGATTCGGATCGGCTCACTAGTGAATCACAGTAATAAATAACGGTGATGCGAATTTGAGTACCCAACCAACCGCGCACAAATTATGCCACCTCGATTAATGACGAAACGTTTGCTACCTAGCTGTCAAAGTCAGCGAACAGACAAACGAAAGCTGAACAACTACCAAAGCACCCACGATTGTCATAATTACTTTCATTCCCTCTTGCCATGTCCAAATCTGTTCACCTCTATATTTCTGTCACAGTGAGTTAGGCAGAGAAGACAGTGCGCGTTTCCGCAGCCGGTAACTCGGGATGCAGTAGACATGGCCCAGTCGACTTAGTTCGCAATTCTGGATGTATTTGTTGAGTGGAGTGCCCCAAAACCAATCTCCTGACCGCCCCATCGCGAATCCTTTTGTTCCAGCCAATATCCACTACAGTTCTGAGAAATCAGTAATGAAAAAGCTAAAGATATCCCATATCTTTCGCCAAAAACAGCCAAATCTCGCAGCCATACAGCAATAAGGCCCGCACTGTGGTACTAGAAAGGCGTCCTTTGAGATACGGCAAAATGCCTTTTTGACGCCACGATGCAAACGCAATTCCTACCTTCGAGATTCGTGCGTCCACATCGTCCATCACACTCCGTCAGAGCTAATGCAACTTCCGGGATACGTAGAGCGCCCCACAGCTAGCAGTCATTTGTTGAACGTTCAGAGGCATGTCCGAAGACTGTACATCCTGCAGCATGACTTTACACTTTGCGGGCGCGAAGCACACGCGGATAACCTTAGTCAGCTTCTCTGGTATTGCCTGCGCTTCATCAAACGCACAAAATTTACGGCCGACAATATTTGATACTGTGCTTTATGTTTAAGGCTACCAAGTGTGAATCAGCAGAATAGCGCGAGAATACTTATATTCAAATAGACATCAGGAAGCTCGTATTATCTGGGCTAGTTAAAAAGTGATAATAATGAAAATGACATGATAAGCCGGGTGCGTATAAAACTAGAAGCGGAAGTTAACAAGGAGAAACAATAGGGAAGGTGAACTCAGCGACCGAAATAATAAGAAAGACATAAAGAAGTCACCGGTAACGTGTTATCTTCCACGATGGACGTGCCGAGTCACCCAGGACACCGTCGGATTTATCCTCAATGTCTGGGGAATTCGGAGATGAAAATAATTGCAATTCCACAGAGTGATACTGTCGCAGATTCACCTGATGAGTAACGGTGACTGGGGTGATGCTCCGTGAGCGCAGACTCTCATATACTTGTGCTTGGTCCACTGCACTTAGCTGACTGGTTGCCTCGTCCAGAAACACTACATCTGGGCGCTGAAAGCACACGGAGCAGAGTAAAAGTCGCTGCACTTCACCGGGAGAATAACCAGTCGACCTGAGTGCATAGAAAAGCGGTTGATGAGGGGGCTTTGGATGAAAGTAGTGAGCATTCAAGGGCATCTCAGAACATAAAGTACAAGCTGAAAATATGAACGAATTAGTCGGACAGCTTTGAACACCATAAAGTGTCCTCATCCGAGAGAGACTCGGAAGACAGGCCCCTCCCAGTGAGTCCAAAGCAGCAGATCTTCTTCCGGAGACACTAATCTCTCAACCTTCCAGAATACACTAATTTGAAACTCACGATCTATCTGTGTTTCAATGACCAGATGATAAGTTGTAATGGTATGCGCTTGGGACATGAGCTGACAAATCCGTGACACCAAGATGCAGATGAATTTGTCACGGGTACCACAAGGGAAGTGTTGAATTTACCTCTACATTCCATGTTACTTGTGTTCACCTACCCAAACGCTACTCCCTGGGTCACCCGGTTTGGATTCGATTTGTTACCGTTGGTTGTCGTACGTTCTTTACGCATTATTGTATAGTTTTAGTGGACGACGAAAAATCTACAGTTGCAACCTCAAGGTGCATAGCTAACCTACAACCGAAGGGATGTGCGGCGATATGAAACACTACCAGATCCTCTGTTATGTCTGCTGATTCGCTGATCTGCTGTATCTGATTGCTGACCCGCTCCAGTGTTTAATGCCGGGAAAAAAAGACTCAGAGAAGGGAACACAACAGCTATATTCCGAATAAGCGAGGCGAGAGTGTGAGTACGTGCGAGTGCGAGAATACAACTCAAGCTAGTCATTGGTGGGACACTGTCTAACTTGGTCCAATGCTGACGCACGCGGTCTGGTCTTGGTATAGGCTGCGACTCGCTGCATACTGCGGGGGCGTTGTCTGACCTTGAGCAGCGCTGACTCGCGCTGTCTGGGTTTGATAGAAAGCTGAGGCGCTGTATATTGAGGGGGCGTTGTCTGGCTGGTCAACATCTACAGAGCTGAGGGTCTCAGTAGATTTCGGGTATTCAGTAGTTGCTTTCAGGAATCTGACCTTCCTGATATCCTCGAACCCTACACAGTGACAATACAGAAGACACGAGTGAGTTCGAACTGCAGACCTTCCGATCATTAGGCTCGGGTCCTAACCGCTGGTCTATCTCAAGTAGGGTGACGGACAAGCGTGAAATTCACAGTCCGGCTAGGATGTGACAGAATGCTTATCACGGGGATTTCGGGTGCATCACTTTTCTGCTGCTGCACCGCTAACGTCAGATAAGAGCATAATCCGTACAGAGATGAGTAATGGTTTTGTTGCGACGTACAGGCAATGTGATCGTAACAGAGAGGGGAGGATATTCATGGGACTTTTTCACGTCAAGCACTTTCATACCTGTTAGTACGCTTACCCAGATTTGGGGGACGTTCAGACCACCTGCTCAGATAGAAGTTCTTTATTCCAACGAGTCCAAAAATGCGATTTGGTGAAAAGGCTACATCATTCACGAAAAGCCACTACGAGTGAACAGGGGGTTGAGATATCATTGGATCACATAAGCACTGAATGCTATTCATCAGCTGTGCTCAAGGTAGTAGTGAAACCCTACTTCATCCACCGTCAGCAAACGTTATTACGGCTGGACCCCAAAAACTCTTCCCTTTCATCATCGAAAAAACTAAAGGTCTGTTACTGTTGGTCCAAATGATGAAACAACGACTCCGTCGAAGCCTATCCTAATTAACTCGAGGGAACGACACACAGAGCATAGAATAATAAACTTTGGGTGAGACTGAGAGTTGGGGAACGAGTGAGCTAATACTCCGGCATAGAGCAAAACATTTAACTGACCAGTTGTCCTGTGAAAAAGTCTTCCCTATTAGAGAAAAGTGGTAAGAAAAAAGGCCATTGAACTCGTGTTTGCTCCACGACAGCTCCATCGAAAGACCGCCAATACGACAAAAGTTGGTTGTATGGCAAACTAATCCGTTGTCCGTCCATAAAGCCGCGCATCCACTCCTCAGATTTGGAGCTTTGGTCGGTCAGAATTGACAGAGTACTCATCCCCGACTACGTTAAGGGTGTTTATTTATCCTACTGAGAGCGATCGCTGTCATCAAAAGCGAAGTCGATCACATGTGGGATTAAAAAGGATCCCGGGGTTGGAGGTAGTTTTGACAGTGAAGTATGAATAGTAATCCGAGGACAAAAGCGTCAGTCGCATTTAATTAAGGCTTAGATACAGTGTGTTTAGACAGAAAGCACCACGTATCGTATGGGAAACATTCTGTTGTCTGGAAAGCAGAGATGGGATGGATTTACACGGTTTCAATACGGCAGGAAGGATATATCATCCGAATTGTCGGGTACCAGAGTGAAAGTCCCTGGCCTAAACTGCCGAAAACCGCCATCAGAGGAACATGTACACCGGCGCACATCAGGGGGTTAGAGAGCGAATCTACTGACCGGAAGGTCTGCGTTTCGAACTCAACCTCTGCATCTCGACTGCTCCCGTCTGGGCTTGGGCCACTTGGCAGTATTTCAGCCCTCGCGCTTCGTTCGGGCGGCATGGCAGCTAGGCACCGAAAGGGTGTTACAGCAGACGTCTTACAATAAGATCCACAACAGGCTGTTGGAGTGACTACATGGCAGAGGCATGTTCGCAACGAGAGCACATTCGACGGCTACTGTAGTTCGGTCTACCGTGACAACCGATTTTCCGCTGCAAAGCGAGAAACCTCGGTGTATGCTAGACTCCATCAAATGACAAAGTATACTTGTGCTGCTGGAGGCTAGTTGGTTGCGTAACAATTGACAACAACAACTAGGAAGCACCGTTGGTCTCACCTTTCAGCTGGTTCAAAAGTCGATCGGTTCGAAACCAGCTGGCAGCCGAACCGGAACAAATTGTATACACGCTTCCAAAATGCCGAGCAGCAATCGGTCGAAGTGATAACGGATGATCTTATTCGGAAAGAGCGCAACTTTTCATGTATGTACTCGGCATCCTGTACATCAGCCAAACGAAGTTCCACGAGAAGTTTCAGGGCTCGGTGATAGGCGTCGATGGGATAGCCACAAAACGAAGAAACGGAGTACTGTTCCATCTCATCTATTCCATCCACAGGGAAATCTCTGCTTCCTGAGTAGGCGGTATTCACTCCTACGGAAACGGCAACAAAGTGGAAAAGAAGGTTGACATTAGGACAAACGAAGGAGAAGCTTTTCTTAGCAGTTCAATTTCATGGCCAAATCTTTTACAAAAAGACTATAGTGCATTACATTGCGAAGAGATATTTATAAAAGATTATGAGCGTCCTTTATGCCCACCTGACGAACAGGCTTCTTCAGGTCACGTGTTGGAAATCGAAGGTCGATAGGTTCCGAAAAAAGCCCCGCGAAATACAATTATCCTTCATAACCCTATTGAACAAAGCTTATCTTGATGAAGACATCTATCTGGATGTCCAGATAGCTTGGTAGTCTGTGTATAAGGACGAACCGCGCCGCACGAACTGTCGCATGATTTGCTGCACACGGTAGGAAAACCGGTTCAGAGATGTCGCCGATGACGGAGCATTCTTCATCTCTCTATGTGGTTTGTTCCCTCACTTGGCCCCTTTGATAATATTCTCCACATACAACCCATTAGGACTGTAGACCCCTTTCGCCTTAGGCTTTGAAGATCGTGCGTTTCTCTGTATCAAGGGTACAGTATCTCGCACGGGTCAACCAGTACCCATACTGTGGGGTACATTCGGAAGTCTTCATCGTTCACAACGCAGACACCAAGAAGACAGACTTCTATTGTTTGTGCGATTAATTCGCTCGGGCTGATGACGACAACCTTGAAGAATTCAGGTGCCGTTGCTAAAAATAACTAACAAGGGTCCGTCATTGCTTCAGTGAGGCAGGTACTGCTCGGCTAATTGGGATCAATAGTTTTACATGCCATCAGTCGGTAAGATTTTGATTTGAAATCCAATCTGATGACAGTAACATTTGCACAGCTGATTAAAGGGACATCTGCAGAAGAATTCCACAAGCGAGGAACTAGCCGCTACATGCATACCTTGTTTGCAGGCATTTCAGAAACTGGAGTTCAGTCAGTGTTAAATATGGTCTGTAATATGTTTTGAATGCTGAAATGAAGCGCCACCTCTCATACGTTAACGACCGAGGAGACAGATACAGCACTGCTGCAGCTCAACTGTGCAACTGCAGTGGGATGGACTCGAAACATACGGACAACAGTAAATGACTGCCGAAATTAGGCGTTCATCATAAACGGTTTTTATAGAGCGACAAATCCGAGGACAATGGAGGAGACAGCGCCATCCGAAAACAAGCTTGGCCCGTACAAAGCATACAGCAGCGCGTCAATAATTCAGTGCTATTCTCCCCGAAATGTTTGAGATATCAACACAGTCGAGGTCGAGTTTCTTCATCGGTTTCGGTGACTCACGAACAGCAGGCATTGGAATTGAAAACCGAAACAATTTCAATTTGTTGGAATAAACGATTCAGCTTTTTGCTGAAATGTGATCTCCATAACTCCGAGGATACTGAGAATCCTAACTGTGGTAGAGCGCAGGTAATCCAAATACTTGAACTCAGACACGAAGGTATTACTGCACCAGAAGCATATGCTTGCTGGTGAGGAATACAATTCGGTCTAATGTATTATCGAGCGTCACGTGAGATGACCATAGGACGCGAAATACGTCAAACCTGGATAGCTGGAAAAAGAACACCGAAAAAGCGCAGAATATTCACCTCAAAATTGCAAGAAGAATATTTTGTGAGTACGACCCGCAGAAAGCACGATAGTTTGAAAGTCTCTAACAAACCGTTAGACGAACGCTGGATGGTAACTCAAAAGTCCATGCGCAACCCAGAATCTGCAGTAAAATATTGGAAGACACACAAGAGGTGGCTCTGACTACCTCCACAGATTGTCGCTCTTAAGGGTGACCTGACGAAATCCGGTTCAGTTTGTTCAAACATAAGAATGAAGTCCTCAATCGGTGCTACTTAAGGAAATGAGACCATCCAAGGGAAGTAACATCTCTCGGAACTGTTCGATATCATCAAACCACTGCATTTGAGTTTCTGAGGCAAGAGCAAGTGACACCATAACCTTAAAAATGATTCGTCGGCAGCATTCTCACAATCTTCGTATGTCTTGGCTTGACTGTTAGTCATAGGTGTCATGATTGTACGTGGGATGGGACAGCGTCAGGACGCCCAGACCTAGACCGGAGGAGGACCACGATCTTCGACCACAATTTTCGGCTCAAAAGCCTGACCACAAGAGAGCGGTTTTTGGCGGGAAATGTCAGTTCATCCAGGAGACCACGTTGGTCAGTCCTGGTATGAGACTATGTGAGGTTCGCATGGACACCTCAGTAGAGCTAAATGGGTCACGAAGGTACGTAAACTGTCACACCACAGTAAGGTTCAGTCTCTTCCTGGCTTGACATAACTCAGTTGAGCAGTTCACCCAGCCAAACATGTTTGCAGAACTGGGATAGTTCTGGACGTTCATGAGTATAAAACTGGGCGTCTGCCAAGGACATTCATTTTCTCTGTCCTTGGGAAGAACGACGAAAGTGATTCAACAGTCCAATCTTAAACTAGCTGACGACAAAACCGAGGGACTTTGGGACAACAGTGAGAATACTAGCATTGACTGAAGCGAATGTACGAGGCTGAAATTGGCACAGGACTACTGGTATCCGGGTAGAAAGACAGCGCAGAACAAAAACGGATACCTTATTGGTGATAGAGAACGTACTGCAGGTCAGCAGTCATCAACCAATAGTAACTTCCGACCTTCAACAGACAGGAATTCCAGAGAGCTGGAGATACAGGTGCCCTAAAATTGCGAAAGCACTGGCTACAATAATCTCAGCTGCACACTAAGTTCGTTTTGATGAGAGACTCAGCTGAATTGCTCGTTTATGATGGCCTTCTTCAACTGAACGTGCCGCACCATAACAAACGACAGATCCAGCTAGATTCAGAGGAGTCTCCCGTGGAAACCGAATTAATATGCTATTGAGAGTAATTGGCGAATTCCGTCCAAAATTTGAGTTCAAGTAGAACATAACGTTGACGAAAACTCGAGGACTGCATCTAGCTGATGAGCCCGAAGGATGAAACCGATTGGTGGCTGTCGAAGACTTCTCAACGGCCTTATAAGTAGTGTGGTACTTCTACACGATATATTCAATTACTCATCTCATTCTTTTGATTTTCCAATCAATCGGCATTTGCTCTTGGGAAGTTTGCATTGATTTTTGTTTTTGTTGTCCATTAGTGGCTACCTAGTTTTGTTTGTCACCATGAGATGGTAGACACTTCAAGAGTCATTTCACCCTGTTTAGCTTTTGACTAAAATATTGCAAAACCAAAAAGGAAGATGCTGCTACTATAGTCGGCCACAATTTGTGTGCGTCTTTTCGGTTCCTGGCAAATGTAGGAAGCACCTACACGGGCCCAAGACACTCAGCGGTCAGAGCGCCAAAAAGTCGCAACCAATCCCTGTTCCTCGTCACATTGCCCCACATAGTAAGACTGTCAAAATGGTGAGGGAAGAAGACTTGGTGAAAACTTTAACGTAAAATAGCATATATGGTACCGTCTTGAGGAAACCATCCGAAAAATGCCACCATCGAGAAGAGGATTTTGGAGACCTGGAGTGTTTCTTATTGTAACCTATCCACTCGGGGAAAAAACTCATTGAAGAAGCAAAGTGAGGACACCTTCTGTTCCACTAAATGGATGGTTTGCATCTCATGATAAAAACATCCCATGCGATTGATGAGCACTTATTGATTGACTATCACTCTAAGGTCTTGGTCGTAAGCGGATTGGATATAGCAATCCGCCGTAACAGTGAATTCTGCCTGATAAGAATGGACTTGACTTAGCGAATATTTCAGCGCGCCCCTGCTATTCGCTTGAACATTTCAGTTGAACTATCGACTGAAGTTGATAGACCTAAAGGATAGGAAGAAACATTAATTCTCGGACTACGGACAATCATTTGTGCAACCACATATCGTGTCGAGTAGTGTCATTTAGGCTCAGCTGAATTGAAGGACTGCCAGTTTTCTGCGGCCTGGATAACGAAGGCTGACAAATACCAAACAGGTTCAATAAGTTACTCTAGCAAATGCGAACTACGAAATCACAAGAATATTTGACCTCCAGAGAATCCACTTCAGACGAAGGCTGTTAAAAAAGCCTGATGCAAACATGATTTCATATCACGGTGTTTGCTCCATTTCGTCCTGACATTGTCGTTCAATCTCAAAACCGGTACTGATTGCAGAGATTTCCCAACAAGTTATTATTTTTCTTACATGCCAAACAATGTACTGCGCGCTCCACTTGAAAAACCGCTATTCAAACACGTCCGACCTTTTTTTCCTGAGTTGCTTTGCTGGTCCTTGCGACTGCTTTGTAATAGGATTTGGGTGGTACTTGTCACACCAATTTTGGAACGAATCGAATCGCATAAATTAGAAATATGGTGGAAGTTCGAGGTCCTTCCTTTTTAGAGGTGCAGCACTCCCATTTCAAGAAATGCTCTGCATAA
The DNA here is from genome assembly GCA_003604175.2 of Clonorchis sinensis. NCBI lineage: Eukaryota > Metazoa > Platyhelminthes > Trematoda > Opisthorchiida > Opisthorchiidae > Clonorchis > Clonorchis sinensis. The sequence goes on from CM030370.1 coordinate 132,747,598, forward strand.
TAAGGAACGTCCTCACCGAATAGACGATTTTGGAGGCCTGGAATTTTTCCCATTGTAACTTCCCCTCTAGAGAAAATAGTTCTGCTTCAGAACCGAAGAGGTTACTCGAACAGATGCCTTGTCCTCCATGACGGGAATACAACAAGTCATTGATACCAATTTTTCAGTTACCTATCTCCCTGAAGAGTTTAGGTCATACATCAAGCTGATAAACCATATTAGTGAATTCCCTTTGACAAGCTTGACTTGACTTAGTGAACATGCACGCACAGCAGAATTCGTGGGAATTTTGACGGCTGAAATACCAAGCGAAGATAAAAACACATGATGGTTCGGCATTCCAGATTTCCAGACAGTAATAGTTGCTTTTCTTGCTGTATGGGAATAGGCCTTCGTGATGATTTACCGTACTCCGCTTTTGTAAAGTGGTTCAAGAAAGTGGTGAAGATATGGATGATTTTATTTCAAAACTCGTTTTGTCCACGTTATCTCTGCGATTATGACAAATTTGCCAGACAGAGTCGGGCGTTTCTACTGTAATACTTTATAAAATGTCTAAGAAAGTTACATACTGAGGCTGTGGCGACCTACAGTTTGAGCAAACTGAATTAGGATGTTGCGTGCGATCAGGTCTGAGTCAAATCTGACGCGTATGAACGGTTCAAAGTATTTCGTCAGAAACCCACACACTCTTCGGATATGTTACGACTGAACGTCTCGAAATCATCATCATCATCATCTTCTGTTCTGTTATCCTTGTGGAAGCGTACAAGGAAAAAGCAAGAATTCGCGGATGACCAGTGTACAGCGCCCATTAGCTCAGCGGTTAGAGCGCGAATTTACTGACCGGAAGGTCCGTGGTTCAAACCCGACCTCTGCCTCTCGACTTCGTCTGTCTAGGCTTGGGTAACTTGGCAGTATTCCAGACCTCATGCTTCATTCTGGTGGCATGACAGCTAGGCACTGAAAGGGTGCTGCAGCTGAACGATTATTGGACCGCTCAGTGTTTCGAATGAGATCACCCACTAATTTGAAAAAGAACAAGACAGTTCGGGTGCGCAATGACTTGCACGGATCAAAATCGCAGTCAACCGGCTCCGGCTCGGGTGAGAAGGATGATGCCTGACTGCGCCAAGCGGTAGTGTAAGAACAGACACTGTATGTCACTGAGGCCAAAGGACTTTACTAACGTTGGATAAAACAACGTAGTAATTTCCGGTAAAATACTACTCAGCTACAGGTAAGCACAGTATAACAAATCTGGCGATCTATAAAACTATGTGCGAAAACTATGTTCAGCGAAAATAATCGAGGATTCTAGTCACGTGTCCTTAGAAAGAAGAGTTCCCGATCCAGTGTAAATGTGGTAGAACGGGTGCAGAACTGTTTAAACTGAAGTGACTTGGGACAAAACTGGATGAGAAGATGAGGACTCAAACACACATTTTCCATAAATATGGATAATAATCTCATCCAGGAGGCAGTAAACAACCTACGAATATGACAGATCCATTTGAAATGGGCCCATATATGCTCAACTAAATTCTCAAACAGGCTATTCGCGGGATACAGAGGCTGTGTTATCGCTGATGGAAGGCAAACACCATCAGTTCATTAGAGTTCATGATGCAGAAGCGGCAACTTGAGTCGGCCGAAAAAAACTGATCATCTGGACGTGTAATGTGCGCAGACGAAAGCTCCTTAAAATAAACAGGACATGAAGCACTTCGGTTGGAGCAGTTGCATTGAAACTGAGTTCAGTAATTCGAACACAGGATAATAGTGCAATCAACGCCTACAGCGGACAATGTGAACCAATGAAAGAATTCTTATGAGTGCTGGAAAAAACTTTAAGGTCTGGAGGTCATACTACTTACGTATTGCGGGCAAAGATTTTCGCATTGATGATTCGTCCTCTTTCTCGTCTTGCACAGAAACCTGTGCATTTGGTTGGGATGGCGTGTCCGACAGTGTTAACAGTAGGTAGGCGAGATGTAATGCCCGAACATGAGGGTCCCATGTCAGTTGATCTGTGTCCGCAAGATCCAAAAGGTTGAAGAGTTCGGAAGGACAGGAGCCATTAGATGGAACAAACGCCTGCTGTGGAACATAGACATAGGTGAACCTGGGAGAACGGTAGAAGAAGCTGCGCTCCGGTCGCCCTTGGTCAGCAGCTAGTGCAGGCCACAAGTCGGCCAACACGCGCAGCAATGCAGTTTTTCCGACTCCGCTTGGACCGGTAATCAGGAGCGGTTCGTCCTTCCGAATGGTTAAGTTCAAATCTAAGATGAGAAAAAAACGAGAATTTTCGACCTAATGTTGTTAGTAACCAACTGTTGCGAAAGTGGGTTTGCCAGAATCAGGGTGCGGATACACACCAGTAAACGTACATGTGAAATAAACCTGTTTAAACAGCTCTATTCTGCAACTGCCTTTATCAGGATGAGAAGAGCAACCAGATTAGGGGGGGGGAACATGTTCAAACACCAGGTGTAACATTGCGACATAAAATGTGGAAAGTGGAGATCTGTTGGGAAGGGGTCATCAAAAATGTTGGTTCTATGAAAGTTAAACTGACACGTGAGACGTGTCGGGCACCTTGCAACACGCCTGGTACCGAGATTATAAGGAATAATGAAGGGAAAATCGTTCAGTTGTAACGGCCTTCCTGTGAATAGCTGCCATGCCACCCGAAGGAAGCACGAGGGCTGAGATACTGCCAGGTTGTCCAAGCCTAGACATCAACAGCCAAGATGATGGCGATGGATTCGAACCAGGAACTTTCTGATCAGCAAATACGCGCCCTAACCACTGAGCTACCTCGAGTTCAACCGCTAGTAGTATAATGAAAGAAAGACGCTTCTGAAAGTATTTGTGGATTTCCTGACGTACAAACAGACTGGACAGCTAGGGAAAAAAAACATTTCGGCGAACGTAACCTTCCGATCTCTCTTTGCCCAGTCATATATATATATATATATATATATATATAGAGAGAGAGAGAGAGAGAGAACCAGAAAATCTGCAAAAACAATGAGCAGAAGTCAGAATGCTTACAAGCAATAACGCGGTTACGACCGAGAAAGCTGGCGTGAAGCAGAAAAAGGTTTCTGGTTAAGGAGCAGCATGTCCCATAGATCACAGAAGTAACTAAGACCTGGACAAGAGGGAGCTCCACACGATAATAGAATTCCGTTCAGGTCAGGTTTTTAGCTACAGGCCGTGAAACGAAGAATAATGGAATCGGAGCCACTCGTTGAAGGTGACGATTTACTCAGTTCGTCGACAATAAATGGCTGTTTGTCCGATATGATAGAGTGGTGGAGCAACGCGGTGAAGGTGACAACGTCTCCGATCCATACAGTAGGGAGGATCGGACGACATCACTGTACACTGTACAGTTGGCATTCAAGCTGATGCAACTTGGGAGCCATAAAGGTCGGAGGTTGGCAAACGCTATCCTGGGTTTCCAGTTCGATAGGTGACTTCATCTTTCGCCAGTGCGTCGCAACTTGTGAAGCTGCCTAGCCAGAAAAATTTGTCCACAACATTGATCAGTTCAGCTGAAAACATGAATTTTGGGTTCGATCCCACCCAGTCTTGCATTAGCACTCTACATTTTGCAGGTGAGAAGAGCATAGTGAACCGTACAGCAGAATTATTAGGGTTACTTAAAATAGCTTGCATTTCTAAATGGACAGATCCAAATGAATTGGGAAGGGACATTTTTCATCACCAGACACTCATCATCAAAGACAGCAACATCAGTGTTGACACTGATGCTTCACTGCCGTACCAGACACCAGACACTGTCACATTTCTGATGACCGACGGAATAAACAGCAGATCTGAGATCGAGGAACAAGGTCACACAGAGTCGCAAAGTGAAGGATGGATGCAACTGCGGCTAGCGCGACACCAAGCTTGATTCTCGCGAATCTGACTCGCCGTGTGGTGGATCTACGTTAGTAGGATGATATCAGAGAGCACCTGGAGAGCTATGGCCACTTTAATGATGCCATGGTGGTTTTCGAACGATGTTCTTGCATCCGTTTTAAATGTAGGAATCAACGTCGAGCCGTTCCATTTTGTCAACATTCTCCTCGTCCTAGCTATTTCGGAGTAAATTTGTCAGGTTGGCCACGAAGGATTCGCCACCCTCTTTGGAGAGTGCAGGATACAAATGTCTGGATCAGATGCTGTGTCGCACTGAAGCAATGAAATTGAACACTGGACGGCGGACTGCAGTCGACATTCCATTCAGGTTCCTAAGTTCCTTATGGAAGTTGAGCTGATGGGGCCCAGCTGAATTGTTCTTCAGATTGTTCGAGCCGTTCGTTCAAAATGACGTTCATGTGAATGAAATGAGTCCCATATTTTTTGAAGATCGTTTTACTAACACCCGCCCTCTTCGGACCAGTCGATCGGATTAGCCGGAACACGAAGTGACAGTTTCTTGTTGCAGCGGCTTTTTCCATTTTGCTATCCACCAACGCTGTCAAACCTTAGGCTAGTCATTATGAAGCGTTTGAGAGATCTTCGTACGTCACCATAGTCCTCTGTTTCTGGTTCACTTTTCCTGACTTCAGTCAGAGCTGTTGAACGTGATGAGATCCAGTATTCATTGGTGTGCGAACACGCTCGAGCAGGTGGCTTCAAAAGCTGTGACCATGGCTTCGTTCATCCTTCTCCAATCGTCATACAAATCACCATTCTCAGGACTGTCCCGTCAAGTCCCGCTTCTTTTCAGCCAACTCAAAGCGATATTACTAACATACAGAGAGGTTTTGCACGGGATGCAGTCAATGGCTTAGCACCAACTGGAGTGTTCCCGAGGGGAAGCGAACAGATACGAGCGTCGACAATATACAGTGATTAGAGTTAAGTGGTGTACTCCAAAATGAACGACAATCTTGTATCGAAGCTCTTCACCGGTAACTGAGTACATAGTTCAACTGAGTGGTTTGAAGTTGGTAGCCTCCAGGCGTCATGACGTGAGTGCTTGTGCTGAAACAAACTTCAGAACATAGCCGAAGAAGTTGTCCCCATTATCCGTCCGGCGAGCGACAACCCCGAATCGGCCACTCAGATGGGCTTTCTGAGGACCTGGTCAGCCAACCTGTGCATCCATATTACCTGCCAGAATCAGGATATTTGTACTTATCGCCGACCAGAGCAACCGTGATAAATCTCGATGGAAGCTGTCTCCCTTAGCCTTGGAGCACCCGTCTGTTGGAGCATATACTGACAAAACAAACACCGTTTACCACGTCCAAATGCATTGATCTCGATTGAACCAGTCAACCTAACAGTGCAGACGAATGTTAACTGGAATTATGTCAGGTAGGGCGCATTCAGTCCTAAGGCCAAGCACAACTCGCAGACCGTAGATTCCAGGAGCTATTGCATCAGGATCACAGAGTAGGGACGAATAAAAGTTAGAAAAGTGGGTTCGTTCCGAATGGTTTGAAGTGTATGACCGATCGTGTGTCCCGGAGGCACAAAATACATCAATTTGAAGAGAGAAAGTGTCTGTCTGTTGCCCAAATTGATGTCGCTGATGTAAGTTGAAAGCAGCAATGTGGAACACGTCCGACGAATTTAATAAGGGACCATTTCGAGTTATTTTACTGGACAGAAGCTTAAATACACACAGAAACGGTTGGGTGATTGACAATTAAATGAATCAGAAAGAATTGGGTGAGGGACGCGTAGGGAAGGGTCAGTGGGGAAAGAGCTGTAAGGCCGAATACTACTCCATAGTTGCCCAAGCGGGTTTGAGTGAAGTACAACACCCTGAGCATTTGACTGATCTACATGGCAGCTGGAAGATTCGGAATTTCCTCCCTCCTCCCAGCCTCCTCGGGACAGCGGTTGTTGAGGTTCCTTGAGGGAGCCTGTTTAGAATAAATCGGTCTCTGATACAATGACTGTGCAATTTTCGTTGGCGAGGTAACTACCTCAGAATCACCCGAAAACCATTAGTGATTAAGTTCGCATTGCCCAAACCATGGAGATGAGAAAGGCCCAAGACTGTTACTATACCTGTGCACATTCAGACGGTTCGATTCGACAGAAAGGCTCGGTAGATATACACATATATGCAAGCGCAGTCGTACAATTGCCAGAGTTCTCAATAGCAAATCCAATCACCACCACAAGGTCTATGCAGAGTTTTGTAATTTAGAAAATTAAATAAAAATCGCTCAGCTATAACACCAATCCGGTGACTGGTTGGAATGCCACCCGAACGAAGCTAAGGGGGCTAAGATACTGTCAGGTTTCCCAAGACTAGACAAGAGCAGTTGAAATGCAGAGGCCGGGTTTGAACCACAGACCTTCCGATCAGTAAATTCGCGCTTTAACCACTGAACCATCTTGGGCTCAGTGAACGACGACCAGGTTGATGTCAATCAATATTGGTTGCGTTCCTAAAATGAAACTGGTATCCAAATGAAAGGATCTGACCATTCCTCTCACTGAATTTCTCAGAAACGATCCGACTTGGCTGACTTTTTCGACCTGTTTGCACTAATACGCCTGCATATTGCTCCGATTTCTCCTCAAGCGATTCCAGCTGCATTCGGGAGCCACACAACTTCGCGCTACACGTCTCGCGACAACAACTCCACCGAAGGCATAGGCTAAAATATCAGTGCTTCATTACCGTTAAGAAAAAACGAGGTACCTTTTTTAAAGCTCTGTGAAAATGTTGACTATTGGAATTCAGATCCATAGCTGGATGAGGAATTCGAATGACATCAACTACGCCCTTTTGGTTCGTCTCCTAGTTCTACACGTCAACATTTATTTTATGTCGGCGGATGAGGATCGGATGATCAAGCGCATTCAACCACGACACGTACTGGCTGCACAAGACATCAAATGACGGAATGGCATTTCAACTATGCTGCAATTCGAATACCCGTCTCCATCTACTGCGCACCGCACAACACACAAACAAGTGGATATGAACGGAAGAACGTAGATGGGAATAATGGGAGACCAAGGTAACTGAGGAAGTATCACATAGTTCTACGGAGTTTTCACTCTGTAAGTGCACTCGAGTTATGCTCGAGATAGCAGTGATTTAGGAGGGAATTTACTTGACCAGAAGGTCCGTCGTTCAAACCCAACTCCGGTAAATCGACTGATCCTGTCTGGGTTTGGACCACCTGGAAAAATCTCAGCAGTCGTGCTTCCTTCGGTTGGCGTGGCAGCTATGGACCGAAAGGGTGTCACAGCTGAGCGAATATTAGTATATTTAAGTCAGAAAGGAACACTGTTTGGATCTGTTAGGAATAATCGACAGTGCACATTTCAAGAATCCCCACGAAGATTCGACTTCGTGACCTTCTGACTAGTCTTTGTATGTGCGACGATGGGTGGCTGATGAGAAGTGTGAGTAGATCGCTTGTAGACAGGATATGACGTTTCTTAGTTGTTCAGCACAGACGGATTTGAGTTGCAGAATGAAACGGAATTTGCAAATACGTGAATTACGTTAATTGCGTAACATTTGGCTTTCATATAGAAAATATGATTGATGGAAACTCGGGTACTAGCCTAACTAATGAACCAAAAAGAAAGATGGTAGTGAGCTGTCGAACAGTTTTCCGAAACCTTATGTATGATGTACTATATCGACAGACCATATTTCGATATCCAAAAAATCATCCCAAAATAAACATGAGGCAACCTTTGCGCAGCAGATTCAGTTGGAGAATAGCGTAAACGGTGGACTGAGTTGAGTCTCTCATTAACACTAAAGTAATTTGCAGATGGTTGTACTTCTGGAATTCGCAATGTTATTTCCGTCCTGGACGACGTGCAAAAATCGACCTTTTTCGGGATAGAACGGTGCCTCCACCCAGAGGAACATACCCTCAGGGGGAGAAAGGCTTTAAAACTGTCCACATTACAACAGACAGGATGTCATTTGAGGAGGAGCTCAATTCAAAATGCTACTTCTGGCCATAGCTCGGTAGTTTCAAAAATGTGGAGCTCTCTTGTTTAATTAAAGTCACACCATGGTACGTACGCCAAAGACCGCTGGATTAGTATACAACAGCACTCTAGGTATATGTCAGGGTGTTATGGTGTTTATTGACTAACCATCCACGCTGCACACATTTGCATATCCGCCTTACTAACAACAGTGGAATCCTAAACTAATAAGGTTAACTCAGGAGAAAAATGAACGCTCTGAATAGCTAGTCGATGAGTTAGACGATTCAACTCCTAATCCTCGAATTCCAAATGACCAAATGCCCTCAAATGCAATCCTCATTGTTCGTTGCGATCAATAGGAAATGAAAAACACTAACGCGGCATATGGAAGAAGTAAAATGGCCTACTTTCTCGGATATGACAGTCTGAGGACTAGAAAAAAGCGTAAACAACATTAAACGAATCACTAGGGGTGAAGAGCTTCTTGGTCCTCCTCAACGGAAAGTAACGTTAATGGAATGTGTCGGTTACGAAAGCCGATCAGCTCTTACCATAATGCGCTAGATAGTTGGAAGTACAAAGCACACATTCGACGCGTAGAGGAAGCCGTACATAGAACATAGCAGAAACGACACGTAACCGAACGATTGCGGGAAAGTTTTGAATGACGTCTAACTTGGAATAATATCGATGCAGTTTAAACAGCAAAACTCCTTAGTGCGAACGGTTTACTTTTGCTATTTGTCGTTCACCGTGAAACGGGTCACTGGAGCTAGATGCACAGGGCTTCAGAAATAGGATTGAACTCTAAAGATGGACAGGATTTCACCCGAATTCAAGAGGGGGCGGATTTCTGTCACAAAGTGGGTTGAACGCCAATAAAAACAGCCAAGGTCCGCAGAGGTTCCAGTGTACGGGACCAATGAAGGGGTAACTCTTCACAACGAAACAGGCATTTATCACGTTCGACATTTTTCCTTCGACTACTGAACTGTGCTCGACTGTCTGTGTGTTCGCATGTCTGTAAGCACGCCGTAACCTTGTCAGAGTACCGAAAAAGGGAAAAGAATAAAGCATCAAGGCCAAAAAATCGCATTGGGAAAAGTAGAATATCTTGTTTCGTGATGGAGAGACTGATCACGTGTCGAATCTGGTTGTTTTTTTGTGAAGACCGGATTCAAAGTAGTCTGTCGTTGTCTAAAAAGTTGTTCTTCAGGAGTACTTTTGAGCGTCCGCAAAAATATTCGCACTTGAACAAAGAATGTAAGAAAACGCTTTTCATCCTGAATTCAAAAAATATGAAGAGGGTGGGATACGGGGAAATTCCTGATGAAAACAAATTAGGATGTTTATCTACCTGTTGGAAAAACTTCTTTCAACGTGACAGTGTTTGAACTCAGGATGAATGACCACAATACAGGAAGATGGAGATTCCGTCCTGCAAGTAAAGTCAACCTAGGCCGAAAAGTTGTTTCATCCTTATTCGGGATCATCAGCGGTGCGAATCTCATTAAAATCTGGAAGTTTAGAACCGAGCTGCTCCCGGTTTAGTCGCTGAGCTATGAGCAGCTGAACAACAGTGTGATTAGCTCCTGCTTAGACAGGATACAGCGCCGCTCATTCTTCAAACATAGAAATCAAATCACGTGGCCACGTATCGACTGGCTCCTCGAAAGACGACTTCTCAGATGGAAGTTTCACTCACGTTTTGAAATTTTTTATCTCTCTTGGCTACTTATAGATTGTGATGCAGGTACTTCAATTGGGGGAATCATCCAGCACCACCGACTACGATGGCTCGGTCATGTGCTACGCATGCCGAAACACCGTCTACCGAGACGAGTGTTGTTCTCTGTGCCCTCTTCAGCATGGCGCAAACCGCGAGGTGGACAGCGCATGACTTGGCAGAAAGGCGTGAAAGAGATCACGAAGAGTTTGGGTGTTGTTGGTGTTGTACGCCTTCCAGGATGGGGTCCCCGTGACCCCGCCTGTGCTTGGCTGGAGACGTTGCAAGAAATGGCGGCTAATCGATGTCAGTGGCGTTCATGCTGTCAGTTTCTTTCCAGATTGTCTGATTGAGCGGTTGGAGGTGTAGGCACCTCAGAATGCTTGACATAGGCCATCACTAGGTCCCTTCCCTCATCCACTCTTTTTCTCTTCTTTTCACTCCATGGCTTTTAATATATATATATATATATATATATGAGATTAGACGAACTTTATGGTTGTACGGCAGTGAAGCATCAGTGTCAACACTGATGTTGCTGTCTTTGATGATGATGACTTATAGATTGTTGGCAGTGTGATAACATTTCAGGATTTTCAGTCGCGATTCTGTCCTGCCATTGAAGCCAATCTATGCTGAAAGTCCCAGAAGCACCATAGAGCTGCTTCATCTTTATTGGAAATGAGCAGCAGCAGTGCGCATCTCATGAAACTCCACGTCGTTTTGGATCCGCCAACTTCCGGTTAGTAGCTGAGCACTAAACCGTTTGGTTACAAGCAGTGTGATTGGCTCGTGCCTGGGCTATCAACACAGCAATTCACGAGTGGACCATGGACCCTTGTCGACATCAATGGACCCAAAATACTCGAAGGTCCCGTTCATGTCGGAATCCCTTGTCGTTGCTACTATATGCACAAGTGCTCACAAATTAAAACGTAGTCGTCGGATTTAGTTAGAACAAAAACTACCAGCCTAAAACGGGTTCGCAATGGCATCCGGGGTGTATCAGAGTAGAAAGCACAGTCAGGTTGATAGTTTTTTGCAGATTAATCTAAGGTTCTCACACATACACACGCATAACCAACACAAATGACTCAATACGCATAGGTTTTAAAGCAAATTCTTCACAGGCCGCAGTGGATTTGTCTTATCAACCAATCGAACCCGACTCAAGGTATTGCTTTGTTAAAAATGCCGTGACAAACCTGTTAAGCCCATATAACATTTAGAGAACAGTCGTGTAAGAAGTGTTCCAGACTCAAAAGTTATTACTTGTAGATCACGTGGCGATTTGTTTGCAAATGTTTCTTCGCCAATCCAAGGGGAATCATCAGTACGCGGTGATGATCCCCAACGGTTGATGGTGAAGACGTTTGCAAACAAACTGCCAAACTTACCAAAAAGATCAAACACCCGCCAGATCTCCAACCGATTAAGGTATCCGAGCTACCAATATTTCCATGTATTGCCAAAAGTCCTATATATGAATGAATCAGCAACATCGTGGTTGACAGACGACTTGCGTGCAACATCAACACATCCCCCACTCTACACCCGATGCTAATGATACTGCAGAATGACGGTATCGGATGTAGGATCAGCTGGTTTGAAATGGAAGCATTTTTAGAAATGTCGCAATTTTTGTGATGCAACGGCATATTCACCTAATTCGCTCGCCTCACTGTTCCGGGAACTTTGTGCCAAAAAGCCCCATTCGTCCAAGTCTTCGCGCATTTGATGGGGTAGACAGTTCCACAATTTTAGCGCGTCCCTGTGCGTTTAGTTAGGGTTACGTTCGTTGACTATATCAGATGTGTACTGAAAGCCAACCACCACAACATTCCCATATGTTCGTACTGGAGTCATATGGTGTTGTCATTGTGTATTTCTGTCACAGAGATAGACGGGAATAAAGACGATCTGATAATGTATGTAATGCGACTTGGAGGGAGGGGGCACATTCGATATACAATTAAAATCAAACCACGGATGCGGATGGGACGAGATGGCTCAAGTGGTTACAGCTCGAATTTACTGACCGGAAGCTTCGTGGTTCGAACCCGACCTCTGCCTCTTGACTTATCCCTTATTATTATTATTATTATTATTATTATTATTATTATTATTATTATTATTATTATTATTATTATTATTATTATTATTATTATTATTATTATTATTATTATTATTATTATTATTATTATTATTATTATTATTATTATTACAGATGTGGGTGAACTATGAGCAAGTGGAGACAGAACTCCAGAAGGATGGTGATCCTGACCTAAAAGGCCAACAGGTCATTTTAAGAAGAAATCAATATTGGGATTTTTTAGAGTGACGCTTCTTGCTTTCACAGTGTTACTCGGGGAAACTGGTGACATAAGCATTCCTGAATTGTTTCTTAGGATGGAAGCCGTATATGAGACCCTAGCGATGTGCAATACCACGCACACCATGAGACTAGGACAAACTACTGAGATTGATGGTTAGGCTTCACAGTTCGTCAGTCTTACCTACTTTGGACGTAGAAACATAAACATGAAACAAAACCTTCGCGGATGCGGATTCGTTCTCTGCACAAATAAATTTGGGTGGTCGCAGAAAAGCGAAGCAGTTTTTTGTTGTCAATCACAGATACTGTTCATGGTCTGTGAATTCAAGCATACCAATGATAACAAGCCGTTGCGGTTGACATGGAAACGGAATCGCAAGACTCTTGAAAAGTCATGCGGACTGGAACCCGGAGACGCTGACCACCGAAGATCACGAAACAGTTAGAATTAACTTTGCATTCATTTGTTGTGCGAAAGAGTAAGCCTCGCAAATGCGCAAAAAATGACGGTGAACTTTACCACAAATCAATATCCTATCCAGTCCAGGGGGAACACCAACGGATGCATGCTTCAACTGTATAAAGACGTCGTCAGAAAGTAAGCTGGAAGGAAGGATCGGAGATAACGGAAGTATGTGATTCAAAGCGACGCGGTCAGCACAAAAAACACATGGGGAACACACACCGTGAGGTTGAGAATAAATTTTGAACAGACATAGAACACTCAATCAACGTAGTTTAGCAGTCCGCATGCAAGGAGGTTGAGAATAAAAAACACCAGATTTACGGAAGTATATACTTTCGTCTAATAAACAGATATGAGGGGAATTCTCAGCGGAACCTAAGTACACAACAGGATCGGGAATCGAGCCTACGGCTCAATTGTCGGATGAATGCTCTGTCAGACGAGCTACTACTGGTGATGGTGAGTAGCCACTGTGCTTATCGGAAGCTAATAGCACTAAGTCGTATGCGAAATAAATCGTAAACTCCAAACCCAGTTGTCAAAAAACATGCCACAGGGAAGAAATACGAGCTACATTGCCGAATAAATCCATACAGCAACAAACAACATTCCAAGCTGTGGTATGCGACGTCGTAGTTACAGAACCGAAGCAGATTCTTGTGTAGCGCTGGTTGGCCAGAAGTCTGAAGTTTTTTCCAACCAGAATACAGATTTAATCTCAAATTTGTCCCTAAGGAAAAGAAAGGCAAACAGCATAACCGATAGACTTGATGAGCAGAAAGCGAGGAAAACTTCCATGCATAATAACTGAGACAAAAAGTCGATCCAAACAAAAGCGAAGTCGAATCTTCGTTTCGTAGGCGAAACATCTTATGCTGAAAGACCAGAATGCACTGTACAGCTGTTTCAACAATGTTCGGAGTCATCATCTAACCAATATCAGTGGAAGATATGGACAATACATTTAGTTATGAGCAGTTGATCAGTACTTTTAGTAAATTGTATTGCGTTGTTGGCCACAATGTCACCACTCGATTGATAAGGAAATGTTTGCAATCCAACTACCAAGCTCGGCGAACAGGCCAACAACGAAGCAGCGCGTCTAAGTTATCCATACTCCTCAACATCGCCATCCTTTGATCTCCTAACGTTGACTTATCGTCGTCAAGACTCAAATAATATGCCGTTCGAGAGACCTGCGAGATTCCGATAGTGATGGAAAGGGCTTCCCAGCACGAATGGATTCCGATTAAAGAACGAAATCCCTGTGTGGAGCTTCACAATTACCTCACAACCTACAAAACCTCACTGGTCATTTTAATTAGGTCAGTAGGGTGGCTGCATTACAAGAAGGCTGTAGTATGCGTGGTTAAAACATGCAGACCGATACAAACTTACGCCAAGCTTCTACCACATTCGGTGGGAAAGTAAGGATGTGGCAGGACGGTTTCCACGTCGAATGCCCTGGATGCCATGTAGGAAGCTGGGTGATCATGTGGAAGGCATTCGTTCAGATTGTCGTTCAACGTTAAAATACTGGAATACAAGATCAGAAGATGAATATTAATGGTAGAAACACGCGATAAGGAAAGTTTCCATGAAGCGTAATACGCGTTTAGATCAACAAGTGTTGAGCTCCTCGCTATGGTGCAATGATTCGCGAGGTGAAACAATAGCGATTTAACTGAAAACGAGCGGAGGATACTGAAATGGATCAGGTTAGCGCTTTCTATATCAAATGAGTAGGAACGAAACAGGTCTACGAGCCTCTGTCAGAGTTCGGTCGATTCTCGTTGATCTAGGAAGATACCGTCCACCGTACACAAATCCATGATAACTATTATCAATAGATTGGTTGTGGTGAAGAGAATTGATAATCTATAATAAAGATTTCATCCTGTTTGTGAATCCAAACCATCCCTAAAAGGATGAAGTTCCCATCGAAATCTCCCAAATGTCACCACACTACCAGAAGGATAATATTACTGGATGTGGGAAATTTCCATATGAGAACTCGTTCAGTACGTGATCAAGTGATGTGATTTCCGTGATTGAAGGATGAGTGACGCTATGTTCCGTCTTAGTGAGAGCTAATGATACTGCTTATCAGCCACTTTTGGCCAAACGGTGTTCAACCCCTGGCCGGACGATCGCTGGTCCGAAACCTTGAGTTTCGTGAGGTGCACACTACTGGTGGTTCCGACAAGGATGAAACAGCTGCACACTTCTTCTCGGCTTTTTAGCACAGACTGACTTCACTGAAAGGATGAAATCTTCACAACAGCGGAAAAAGTAAGTGTGAATCAGTCATTTAGTCCGATTAAACAATCAATCGGTTGCGAAAGTCCATATACCTGACAGAAAACCACAGTAAGCTAAAATCAATGTACCGGTGATTGTAGCGTGTAGCAAATGCTGGCCCAATATCGTTGGAGTTGCAACCAGTGTGAACTGTGAACTGACCAGCTGGATGTATTATTCATTGACGAATACGATCATCGATAATTAGCGAATCGGTGCTAGTCTAGTTAAGATAATTTCTCCAAAAATCTGAAACTAGTGAATACAACCCAGTAGAAAAACAATTTTCCCAACTGGAGAACACAACTAAAACTGTGTGTGGCTCAACAAATCTTCAAGATTACGGTCGCTTAAATATTTGGAAAAAAACTTGTATGAGGTCAGAAAGAGGGGTATGAGGAAAATGTTTGCCAGAAGTGAAAGAAGTTACTGGACTTCCTGTATCAGTACATTGTGTTCAATAATCGATACCGATAGAATTCCGCCGGGAGCTCGCACTCAAAACGGCCGACGACCGATATTGGCCTTCAGTTCAGTTCGGTTTATCAGCTGTACCATCTGGTTTCAGCTGCTGCAGTTTCGATCACTGGAAAGTGGGAGTGTGGGACATACAGCCAAGTCATTGGAGGCCATGGCATGTTTAGTTAGTTCGGGAACTGGGCAGCTACGGAGTGGAGGTGATAGTTTTGATGAACGAGCACTACTGACTGCGCGATTGGGCCATTTTTACCGGTGTCACTAACCATTGTTGAGTTCAGTCCCAGGGTCCCCATCCAAGGAGGCGACAGTTGTAGACCCGTTAGTGTTTTCATACTTCGTTTTCAGGTCATACACCGTTCACCACTCAGTCGCTTCCATTCAGCACAGGACTGGGCGAAAAGAGCCCTGCAAGGCAGAAGGTTCTCTGGCATGCCGAATACATGTTTTAAGAAGTGTAGCCTACGAAGCGTGAGTAATTCATCCACCGTGGGAAAGTTACTTCCCACAACAATGTGGCGCACCTCAGCACTGCCAATCCGATGTTCCCACCAGACTCGACCAATCTTTCGATGGTCGAACACTGACAGCAGTATGGACCGCACTCTGTCCTTGACAAACACACTGACGTCGCATCGTTGCCATGGTTGTCGGAGGCTGACAAAAGCTGACCTGGCCTTCCCGATTCGAGAAAGAATCTCATCTTCAGCCAGTCCCCCTAAACCTAAACAACTGCCCGGGTACACAAATTTATCTACCACGTCAATTTACTAGTTTTCAAGGATGACGTCTGGGTTCGATCCCATCTAGTCTTGAAGCAGCATTTTAGACTTTGTTGGCGTGAAGCGTATTCTAAAGGTATTGGTCTTGGTGCTCAAATGGTGATCGAGCATTTGAATTGATTGGTGTCCAGATCTGACCGGCTTTTCCGCACTCAGAAGTTCAATCAGCATCTACTGGATCTGACGGAGGACAAACAAGCACAGCAGGAGGCAGTTACGATGGACCTGGCAGACGGCTGGTTGAAACGAAGTCACGAGAATGCATGATGATCCCATTACCCCTGAAAACCACATTCAGTGAGAGGCCATTACGACGAACAAATTTTCGAATCTTAAGAAGGGATAGTCGACAAACAGTTTCATGACCCTTCTGAAACGAACAAGACTAGAGTTCAGAGGCTTAATAAAGTGCTTCCTAGTTAACGAAATACATTGCTTTTTCTGTGTATGTAGAAAACGTAATGTCTGGATCTGAGTGGTGACGAAATCATCATCCACAGAGACGCGTCAGTGCCCTGATCGCTTCGCGTTCAGTTTATGCTAGTCCCGCGGCACCCGGACAGGTCAGACCACTGAGTTAAAGACACCGAACAAGGAACCAGGAAAACCCATTGCTCGCTGTTTGGCCGGTCACACTCTTGAGTCAAAGGTTCAAGACAGAATACCTGTTCTTCTCAGCTTGGACAACGGGACCTTTCAATTCCTTGTTCACCAACCACCACCCCGATAGAGCGAATTCGAAAACAGACACTAGTGATAACCATTTTAAAATAAAATAACAAACGAAGGCTCACATTTAATGAGACGGTAGAGAATGGAGTATGGGCATCAGTGTCTAAACAGATGATAAGAAAAATAGATTTCTGGAAAAAATCTAATCTAATAAACCTTAATCCCTATCACAATGTGTTCTCCTAGACTGAGTACATCGTCATCCCTTCCTTTACACTGTACATAAGAAATCTTTTGCACTGATTGTTAACACATAGGCCATGTTCATTCTCTAAGTGCGTCTTTAGCAATAACACAGAAACTTGTTTGTATCAATTTGCGCTTGCATGTTGTGGTCGTCAACTACACAAGCTAAAATGGTTCGCAAGGAAGAGAACAAGTGGATTTGCGTACAAATTTCTATACTTAAGGTATATGTACTTGGGAAAACCAAACCAAATAGCTCTCGGGCTCTCACCCGACCACAAGATGTAAGGTACGTATTGTTGAAACTACCAACTCACCGGTGTCCAATGCCGACCAGCTGAGTGATCGGATTAGTTAGGTCAATCAGTGTTGTCAGTTTGTTGATCAAATAAAGGAGGAAGAAGCTGGTCTGGGGAAAATTGAGAGAATTGAAAACGGAGATCGTATGTTATTGCTTGGTGGGGAAATTCTGGAGCAAATTGGACGATCCGGCTTGTCCGAAGTAACTATATTAGCAGTGAAAATCCCTAGAAAACAAAGCATGAGAAGGGGACGTTTTTATCTGCCAGTCCTCAGTCAGCCAACCCTAGCCATAACCTGAGTCACCGCATTCGCGTCCCAGCGCCAACTCCGTTCAGTTGTACAGATGGCTCACTGGTTAGGACACGAACTTACTGACCGAAAGGTCTGATCGCAACCCTTGCATCTCGACCTCTTTTGTCTAGGCTTGAGCGACCTGGGAGTATCTCAGCCATCGTGCTTATCTCGGGTGGTATGGCAGCTGGGAATCGAAAAGGTGTTGAAGCTGAACGATTATTACTTTTTATCATTAGTTGCAAAGAACCTGGGTGGCATCTATGGGATACCAATAGTGATGGGAGCTACTTATAACGATTTCAGTGAGAAAAACATGGCTTGACGCCCCGCTAAGGGGAAGGCATTTCTTTAGTAGTGCAATACCGTTGATGATACTTATGAAAGGCTAGAGTTCTCAGGGCGCGCATCCGAAACCCGTAAGACTGGCGTACCCTTGACTGATGAAGAGGGAACGTCTGTAAGGTAACTGTCAAGCTCGTCGAACAGATCAACAGCTACCTGACCAGAAGCCAGTAGACGGAACCGAGACACCAATAGTTCGACACAATTTTAAAACGTCCCTAAACAGTACACGTGTCAAACAAGTGCCACTACACCCAGGTGCCTGGGGTTCACAAACCCGAAACGTGCGCAATTTGGTGCGAGAAACGCGTATGCGCTTATACGTCATTAGACCATAGTACGATATTTTCACATTTACCGACTAAGACTAACAAGCTACTCGACATTAGGGGTGCCGCATCTAAGTGGAGTTCCAGCAGGGTGAAAAGAACCACTATTGATGGTGTCAAATTCCACGGCTTCGGTGTGGCACGAGTCAGCACAACTGGAGTTTGACCAAATCAAACAAAAAGTGCTGAGGCTAATTTACTAATTTGTACCGCACAGAATAAAGCGGTATAATTAGGTACCATCTGAATGCACGCTGGAAGCTAGATTCTAACGAATCACCAACCTTGAATGCAACCCTAATTATTGGAGGCTGGTAACATTAATAAACAGCCTGGTGGAATGAAGCTCCCTGTAGGGCTACATTAGGGGTTCGATACCTTTCGCCTTAGGCGTGAGTCTAACCTGCTCGTTCGCCCTGATAAGCCAATCAACGATTCTTGCCCAATTCACCCAACCAGCCGTTCCGTATTCTCGAGCGCCCTGAGCTCAGCTAGGAATGACAAGCACGTCGGAGAACAGCCAAAACTGCAGTGTGAAGCGTACAGAAAGAAGCCAAAAACAATTAATGGACAAGATTTAAGTCGCTTCAAATGAAGAGATTGACTAGGGCTGTACCGAGCGTGATCCTCGCGGTGCTTGGCTGTAGACACTGAACAATACAGCGGCTAACCAACGTAAGTGGCGGTCATGCTATCAGTTTCTATCCAGATTGTCTGATTGAGTGCTGGAGAAGAAGGCAAATCGGAAGTTTGTTGTAAGCTATACCTAGATCCTCTCCTTTCACTAGTTTTTCTTTTCATTATACGGTTCTATTCAGATAAGTGTGTCCTCTACTGGTGTTGCTGTCAATGGTGATGATGATGACAAAGCACTCATCCAGATGCATTCAATACCCTTAGGTGACATGAACTTCATTTTTCTGAATGCGCCAGTGTTGCCTAGAGAAGCTCCTTAGAGTGCAGCAGTGCCCGTATAGAGACTATTACGAGGAATGAGTTGCTTGGTCTCTTCCAGGGGTTTTGTCTCTTTAACAGGATTCAACGATGGATGATGGTCGACAGGGCGACTGGCCTCTCTGAACTTTCCTGGATATCCATTGACTACTAAACAATAGTGAACGGACACTGCAAAGCATTTCCACAATTTTCCTAATAAACTTCACCTTCCATCAGATGCAGGGGCGGAGCTTGGACACCAAACATAGACTACTCGCATGCTTCATCGGTAGTATTCACTGTCACACTAGTACGAACAATTAGACCCGGAAGCTATTGCGGCGTATTTATGAACCGATTGGTCAGCAACTGCCAATGTGCACTGGATTAGGTGCGCCAAGCTGATTGACGACCAAAGTGATGGCACACAGGAAGGTTCAGCTCATATAGGTTGCGTATAGATGCAATGTTGACTTGTTCCCAAATTAAGGAGACCGGTTGCTGGCAATACAACCACAAGCAGGTTGGTATGCAGAAAGTCATTGTCCAGTTAGGTACCCAGTCAAGTACAGTACAGTTTTAGTGATCTTAGTAAAACCATTGGGATATGTTTCAAATATATTCATCTTCCTTGATTGCAGGCAATGACAGTCTGATTGTGAAATTCGACCTCTGCAGTGCTGTAGTACCCATCAGCACTGGGACCAGGCTTTTCGCTGTTATGGCGGTTGAGTCATCTCCCTTGAAGGGACGTTGACTGACCTTTTGGATGCCGTGTCACTGCTAGCAAGTTTTGTCCTTCATTTGCCTCATCGTTTAGTTCGTTGTGGAGAGTGTCTGCTTATCACCAGTATATTTGTGATAAGTTTGTGCTCATCGGAAATGCAATGCGGCGTGTGTATGCGGGAACAGTTTGCACCTTTGTGTTGGAAACTGGAGAATTGTATATATTTACTCAACCATGTGGTTTTCCTGCAAACTAAGTTTGACAAATCCATCAGGCCTACTTGTAAGGAATGTGTCCAACTGTTGTGGACTGGTGTCAGTTACCTTCTCGTGGGTTGCGGCGACATTTGGATGAGTATTATTGATACGCCGAACAAATTCCTTGGACAATGTTATGATAGGCTTCACGCGCGGCAAAAGTGTATGGCTACTGTCAAAAAAGCGGCTAACAATACTGGCTACCTTTTACACTGGTGAATAGGATGGTGAACTGAACAGCAAGCGAAGTACAGCTTTCGATTGGCAATTGAAATCCATAATCCTGCGACAGCGAACACGATAAAACAGGAACATAATCCGGGGACCTGTATTACCTGGCTAATGAGCACAGCGATATCCGACGAATCCAAGTCACCAAACAGACCCTCAAACAGGACGACGCCCAGGGCCAAATAGTTAAGGATACCGCCGAGGTATGCGTCCATTGTGGTGACACCTGATGCAATATTAGAGAATTTCCAATCAGAGGAGCGGTAGGGACGCGTAACAGGGAAAATACGGAAGTAGTCATTTTCTGCTGAACTTGATGATGACACTGCAAACTACATCTGTCAGCTAACTACAGGCGAAAGATGGCAACCGTGCGGAGAAAATACGATCTAGAAGGAAACTTAGAATATGCATTTGAAGTCCTTCAATTCACACCTTCTGCTTAGTAATATATAACATTGCAAACTGGATCACGCATGCCAGGGGAATCTTTCTATCCAATGTTCTCCAATGTTCGAAGCTCACTAGTGCAGGTGTACCTAAAAACAAGGCTGTGACTACATCCACGATCAGAAACACTCCTGATTCTGACTGGTTTCACTTCAACGCTGCCATGCAGTCCAATATATCAGCACATGGCAGTACTGAGTGGTTTGATTGAGTTCTACATCACAGACCGCTGAAAACATCAAAGTAACTCTCACAGTAAGGGAGGAGCCAAATGGAATGTTATCCAGTTAGTCGAGCACGTGGCTCTACTCTCATAGGAAATAGGGGTAATGTTTTGTGTTGCACCTCCCTTTAAAGCAAGGAAATAGGGGTAATGTTTTGTGTTGCAGCTCCCTTTAAAATTTACTTCTAGATCCAGACTGTTCACCAAAGCCAACGATTCTAGCAAACAGTAGAGTAGTTTCCATCCCCTCTACTCCGTATGACTGAATGACTGACTGACCTTTGATCACAAATCGACGTTATTCAATGCACTCCAGTAAAACTTAGATCAGTGATACTAAAGACCTCGAGGGATTGCCTAACAAACGCTAGAAATCCTTGAAGATGAACGTCTGTTCTAACCTCGAAGGTGGCAAGCAATGGTGGTCACTAGACTAACGTCCTGGTAGCTGGCACACTCAGATCTAGCTAGGCTCCAGTAAGCGTAAAACCTCGACAACGGTTTGGCTAGGTTTCAGCAGTAAGCTGGAAGTTGCGGGTTCGTGTATCGTCCACCGGCGTTTGTCTTATCGTCTGCATCACGTATACTTGGGCTCGTAATAAAAAGAACATGAATCCGTCTCCTGTACATCAAATGAATAGAGGCTACGAACAACTATGGAGCATCAGTCCATACGGTTTACCGGAAACAAGGATATAATGCGGCCGAATGAATGGAAATCCAACCCTTGCCTAGACAAAAAGGATAAACGATGACAGACAAAAACGAAAGTCTTTTTTTGAGACTTACACAACAAAATTGAACGCCGATTAACATTCACACCAGCTGCGGTTAGAAGACGATGGAAAGATGTACACGCAAGGTGGTGCTCCGAAGGTCCGACGTTCATGAAAGCCGCACTCTCCGCAGAACAACGAAGTTGTGTGTGAATGAACCTGAGAAGAGATCGGGAAAAAAGGACAAGAATGGACAGTAAAGATATCGTACGTTCGATTTACAGTGAAATACACTAAGATGCATTAAGTGTTCATGTGGAGTTCACTAGTTTGATACAAAAACCTACGGGGCTATAATGCTGGGACAGTACCACTTGTGTGCTTTGCATTTTTTTGAGAGCAAAATACTTTCCTGGGTAAGTGTGCAATTCCCTTTTTTGAGGATGAGATTTGAACCTTTGTGAGAGTTTCATAAAGTGTCGCGAACAAAGTTAGTCGGATTATGATGAAAGTCGATGAGCTACAATCGTTTAACACCAACGTTGATAACTCAGTGGTTAAGGTGCGAAAGTACTAACAGGGAAGTCCCAATCACAGCACATCGAATGCTCCCGTCTAGGCTTGGGCAACCTAGCAGTCTCTCAGCCCGCGTTTCCTTCGGGTTACACGGTAGCTGGGCACCGGAAGAATGTTATAGCCGAACGACGCCTACAACCGCCAGCAACGGTCCTGCGCTGAACCTCAAAGGCCAAACTCCTTGTCTTTGGTAGACAAAGTCCAATAATTACCAGTAAACGATTACTCAAACGGTTGCTGAAAAATTTTCGAAAGCTGACGAATAGTTTTATTCGTTTTGGAGCTCACCAGGTAGGCGCGATCGCCGATTTTTGCCGGGAATCAAATTGTACGAAATAACCGAAATAAATTTATTTTCAAGTTAACTTAATGTTAACGGAAAACTCAACTTAATCCCAGCTGAATCGCTCGTTCATGATATTCCTCAACGGAATGTGTTACACACGCGCCATCCCCTGTTTCAGTAGATACGCTATTCGAGGTATTTTGAGTGACAGACTCCACTGGGATTGACTTGAGTCACTCGTCAACATAAGGTTACTTTGCAACTAAGTGCATTTTGCTATGAGCATGACTTTGGCCACACCACTAAAAAATTTCTGGCAACACGTCCAAATATTGGTGGATCGGGCAAGCTTATTGATTACTGATCCAAAATCCATTTTGTGTACCTAAACAGGACTGATCGGAAAGCCCCGCTCACAGAGGGAGTTTCATAGAAAATCGCTTTTAGTAATCACGTCAGGGCAATAAACGGCACCATTGAAAGATCTGCTAAGGTCAATAGGAGTCGCTTCATACACGAGATGCTCGCACCAACCAACTCGGGACGGAAGTTGAGGGCTCGAATATCTACGGACCTCCCCGTGGTAGCTGGTCAAAACAGAGGTGACAAAGGTAAAACTACGCACCTGAAATTGCCTTCCTGTTTATCCTGTTCGTAAAAAGCCACCGATGTCCAGTTGGTGATCAGACGTGTGAAGATGAAAAACCCGACGAACAGAATGTACGCTGAAACCGGTCCGAGCCAACCAGCCCTGCCAACAGAAGTTACCAAGCAGACATTAGACCAACAAAAACGACAAAGGTCAGACCTACTTCTCAACGCATTTGTACGTATAAAATATGACCAAGATCGGATTGATGAGCATTGTGGGCACGGTTTGCGATAGAAGACTACAGACGGTGCCAATATCTTGGGTGAGCCGTTGGTCACTGTCCACGTTTCGTAGAATGTCATTCCACTAAACTAAACAAACTTACGGATTGTCCATATCCATCAGATTAACAACGGTATAGTATCGTTTATACTGGAAATAATGTTTGTGCAAACGTGTTGTCAGTGCGCTCCGCAACGTTATGGCCAAATGACCGGCAACCATACCTTGGACGGCAATCACCTAAATGGCAGACGTTCAAACCGATGGATGGAACAGTGAGAACACTAACGAATGATATGGAAAACACGTAAAGAATGGACAACCGCAATGTCCAAATAAAACTAATGTAGCTTTTTTTCGTGAGTGCACTGTAAAACTCAGAGGCAATCAATCCAACTTGATAGGCAACATATTCATCTAAGAAGACGAAAAAAGTTAGACCACACACAATGAACCCACAGAATGCTCCACAAATGAGAAGACCTATGGCCAACAGTAGAGACACAGTCCAATCTTGCCTCAGAGACTGGCAAATTAATTTCGAAAATTTGAGAACAAAACGGAATCCTGAGGCAATCCTGCATGAAAGTTGGGTTTTCAAGGCAACAAATGAAACATACTTATTCCGCTCGGAGTACTGCTTGTGTCGATTAATCCGAGTACAGGACATGAGCAGACAAAATTATTGAACCGTCTAACTCCCGTTGGTGAGCCGAGGTTCTCGTTACAAATGAAAGACATAAGAATCGCACGGTCATCGATTACAATCAAACCATAAATCGCTTCATGTACCTTGATGCGTATCCTCTGCTGGATGTGGACGAACTTGTAGAGGTTTCCCATTACACGGTGTTTAGCATACTAGGCTTTCAAAGTGCGTACCATCAGATCCCTATTCCCGACAAAGACAAGCCATATACGGCATTCGAGGCATGTGGTAAACTGTTTCAATTTCGGCGCATTCCGTTCAGAGTTACTAATGGTATGGCTTGCTTTCAACGCACCGTAGACAACAACATACGCGAAGAAGGTCTCCTCGATACATTCGCATATGTTGACAATGTTACCGTGTGTGGTCGCGATGCTCAGGAACATGACCAAAATTTGGAGACATTCCTAGAGGCCTCACAACGTCACGGTATTACATTTAACCTCGAAAAGAGCATCGTAGCTACCGAAAAGTACTAGTACTAGGATACAAAATATCTCACGGTATGAGGAAACCAGACCCTGAACGTTTTCGAACCCTAGGGGAGTTGCCTCATCCATGTGACATCCGTTCACAACGAAGGTTGGTCGGAATGCTGGCATACTACGCACACTGGATCGTTCAGCTGTAGCAACCTTTCGGTGCCCAACTGGCATGCCACTGGAAGTTAGCACCAGGGCTGGGATACTGCCAGGTTGCCCAAGCCTAGACAGAGGAAGTCGAGAGGCAGAGGTCGGGTTCGAACCAGACTTTCTGGTCAGTAAATTCGCGCTCTAACTACTGAGCTATCTCGCCCCTGCACACTGGATCCCATGTTTTTCGGATAAAACTCATCGGATCGTCCGCAATCAGATCTTACCCATTCCAGATAGCGTGCAAGCTGCATTGAATAATCTACAACATGATTTGGAAAAGGCCGCCGTGGGGGATTCTGATTTTCAATCTTACCGGAAAAATTGCTCATAAATTTGATAGATGTCGGGCGCTCTGCTTATGGAATGGTTCAGATAACTAGATGGGGCGAGATAGCTCAAGTGGTTACAGCGCGAATTTACTGACCAGAAAGTCTGGTTCGAACCCGACCTCTGCCTCTCGACTTCCTCTGTCTAGGCTTGGGCAACCTGGCAGTATCCCAGCCCTCGTGCTTCCTTCGGGTGGCATGGCAGCTAGGCACCGAAAGGGTGCTACAGCTGAACGATTCTGGCATCCAAAGCACAAAATATCTCCTATGTCTATTTAACTGAATCACTCGAAGGTGTAGCGGCGCCTCAAGACGAGACTCAATCACACTCGACTGATCCTCTTGGAGGCGAAACGGCACCACCAGAACAACTCAGTGAAATTCCATTGAATGTTCTACAGTACATCACAGACCAACAACGTGTTCGACCATATAATCCTCGAAAACGCGAAGCCTTATCTATATTCACCTGATAATAACCCCTCCGGCGGAGAAGAATGTTAGATACTAACGTGTTGAAGTAAATTAAATTAAATTAACTGTGTTTCCTATCATACGGCAATCCTCATTCTCTATTTATGGCTCAGTCATTCGAGTGTACAACAGAACGCACAGGCACCATTGAACACGCGGTTTGTCAATAACTCCAACCATTAGTGTATCCCGTCTTGAGGTCCCCATTGCGAACTAAGACAATGACCAGCACAACTGAGATTGCTGCCAAGTCATTGCTTGACTCCCTCTGGCTCGCTCCCACCATTCGCGTGATTATGCGAAAAAAGGCTCTTCAATAATTCGACCTAATGACATACAGCACGCGACCAAGCCGCCGCAAACTATAGAGTGTGACAAAAGCAACAATCGTGGGTGATTGACTTCCTCTGGAGATCGTTCGTGTTTCAGCATTGCTGGTACGATGCTCTCACCAGACTCGAGCAATGGTCCGAAGATACTGAAAGTTTTTGACATCCTTAGTGTGCAACGGCCAAGTTTCCTATCCGTGCAACAATATGCAGAACATTGCAAGCTCGAACCTTGACAGACAAGGCGCTGTGACATCTACGCCACGGATGATGCAGGTTGACAAAACGTGCTCTCGCATTCCCAACCCGGATGCAAATAGCGTCTTTAGCTAGCTTACAACCACCGACGTAGACAGACTTGTCTACTATCACTATCGGCTTATCCGTAAGCAAAAGGCTCGGATTAGATCCTAACCAGTGCACAACGATTGGTTAACTTTGGGAAATGTCAGCACGAGCACAACTATGATCGGTTGCGTGCTATGTCCTGCAAGGTTTCCAACCGCCTACAAGCAAAATCAGCCAGGGACGCACGAAGATCCCATAGCAATCAGTTTGACAGTAGCCGCTTTCATTTCACAGGTGGCGGTTAGACATACGCAGAACGGGCCCCAAGCCGCTTCAGCCTGGTGAGTTCAACCTGCTGCTCAAACGATTCCATCATCATCAGCATCCTCATCCTGATCCTGATCCTTATCCTCCTCCTCATCATCCTTATCATCATTATCATCATCATCATCATCATCACCATCTTCTTCTTCTTCAGAGACAACACCATCAGTGTTGACACATGCTCCATTAGCGTACAACCATAGGGTTTATCTAATTACAACTAGAGAATTAGAAAGGAAAAAGGGAAACGATTAGCTGAAGGAGTGAACTTGGAGCTGGCCTATCACAGGCATGCCGAGGTGCATGCACCGCAAAGCACTCAGTCAGACAATCTGGAAAGACGTCGACAAGAACGCCATAGACATCGAGCGGCCGCCGACCAAGCGCAGGAAGGGTCGCGGTTCATCAGAATATTCAAGAGCTTTGTTGCGCCTTCGCCTTCAAAAACGAGGGTGATATCGTCCGAGTACACCACATCGGCAAGGTTCTCACCAACAACAATTTTAACACCGGGCTTTTTAAGACCTTCCAGCGCTCGCCTCATTATTTCATCAATGACGAAGCTGAACAAGCACGCAGAGAGTGAACATGCTTGTTGGACACTACTTTTTGTAGGGAAGCTTTTGAAGAGCAAAAACACCCTCGCACGCCATGAAGTACGTGAGTATAGAGAACAGATTATGTTCACAAACTTCTGGAGTACACTCTGTTGAGCAGATGTGGTTAACTCTCGTAATCAAGCCGTAGCACCCACTCGGTGCCTAGCTGCCATGACAACGGAGGGATGCACGAGGGCTGGGATACTGCCAGGTTACCCAACCGCAGATAAAGTCTAGATGCTGAGTTTGTGTTCGAACCACGGACCTTCCGGTCCGTATACTGGCCCCTTCACCCCTGTGCTGTCTCAAGCCTGGTTAACTGCACTGATTGATCGACAGAACTGAACGCAGCCCTAATGTCAAGGAATGAAAAGAATATGCGTCGTCTGTACATATGGCGTTGCTCTAAAACCTGGCTGAGTGTGAAAATGTGCTCAACGCAGCCTCTACCCAGTCGAAATCCCGCTTGATTCTAACGAGCTGAGGTTTCGCGTGCCACCGTAAGACGAAACGTCAGTGACGCCAGAAGCCTTGTCACCAGGAGTCAAACTAACACCTTTGTGGTTACTACATTCAACGCGGGTACCCTTTTTGGGAAAAGGCACCATTATTGATTCACCCCGATAGTCTGAGACGGTCTCTACCTTCCACGTGGACCCTAAGAGGCTAGACAGGCACTGGATGAGAAACCAACCGCCATCCTCTAACAGGGCAGGT
This sequence comes from Clonorchis sinensis, assembly GCA_003604175.2. Classification (NCBI taxonomy): domain Eukaryota; kingdom Metazoa; phylum Platyhelminthes; class Trematoda; order Opisthorchiida; family Opisthorchiidae; genus Clonorchis; species Clonorchis sinensis. The sequence goes on from CM030370.1 coordinate 132,775,498, forward strand.
GAAAGATCGGTAGGATCACTACACACGATGACGCTTCAGTAGAGATATACACGCGTACACTTCTTAGATTGAAGGCGGCTCCATATTCACAGTCCACCTTTCTGTTGAAGGCCAGGATTCCGGAGGTAGCAGGGGGCTAAGTGAATTGCTGTTCGAAGTACTGTGCCTGGTGGTTCAAACGTTCTGTTTGCTGGATGTCAAGGAACCATTTTATTCCTGATAATTGCGCTGACAAGAGGCTTCCGATGACCAATCGAACGAATCAGATAGAGCAGCTTGCGGACATTGGCAGTATTTTTTGCATCTCCCATTTCTTCGGCCTTTCGAGTCCACCAAGCTTCTCGGTCTGTACAGATACTCATTTTTACTTGGCGTCGCATAATGTATCGGGTGGAGTTGTGGTTGTGGCCAAGGGGACCTGTCAACGGACCTTCCGCATTGACATGTTCCTATCAAAAATCCAATATTTGGATCAGGTTGTTTGGGTTGTACCGCCAACAGAATTTCCGCCTCTGAGTGGCACTGTACATATCCGTTCCCAGTTGCCGATAGTATCCAACACATGACCGTCCAGCAGGCGTTCGGGAAGCAGGTTCTGAAAGTTTCGTTTGATTTCTGGGTCCACAAGCCTCTCAATGGTTAAGCGAGATGTGCAAGTCTTCTACAGACCTGAAAAGCGCATTGAAAAGCAGCAGCGAAAATTGGTACTGGAAAGGAGCAATCTGTGATCGACACAAATAGGAAGTATACTACTACCGTTGTTCGTGCGTCTCATATCCATCCCAAGATGACCACCCAATCGAGCATCAGCAGCGCTTAGTCTAACTAGCTGGGCCTTCATGTCACTACCAAACACAGGGATGTGGGGGCTTCCAGCTCATTGGAAAAGGGCACCTAGAGCGTCATAGAAAGTGTCTTTGGCAGAATCAGAGCTACAGTCCTTTGCGGCGCAAGCAGACACAATAAACAAGGTGCAATGAACCTCACTTTCTCGATATTCTTCCACAGACTTTGACAAACGAATGACGCAGCGGCGACTATCAACGAGCACCCAATCAAGCAGAGACGCTTCCGATCGGTCACTCAACACAATACCCACCCCATCATATCAAGTTGCAGCAGCCTTTGAATTACCAGAGGTGCGCAGCCGGAACCTGGGAGAGAGAGAAAGGGCGGTCAGTTCAATTACAATACTTGCATTTTATGTCCTTGTTTTCGACAGATAGCATCTATGCAGATGGGATCCAGCGTATCGGCAACAGCCACCTGTTGTCCTACATGCTTCATTGTGCGAACATTAAAGGCAGCAAAGCAGACAGGATTTCGGGGTTTGAAAACAGACTTCGAAGTGTTTAGGGTTGTTACTAAGTTGGACGTACGGAAGCTGCAACTGAGAGTGAAGCTCGGCGAGAATAACGATCAATCCTAGTGCTGGGACCTGCAGAGAGAGTATACAAATTTGACTGGGGTAGGGTAGGACGGTCAGGTCCTAACGAACAATTCTGCCCTCTGTAATATTTCACTGAGATTTCATTTTCTCTCTGTTGTAGCCAACTGAGCCGCAGCACTTCTTTCTTCCATTGGTTCATCTGCAATATAGCCGATCTTCATCTGGTGTCCTTTGTCTTCCTCCATGAGGTTTTCCCAGTCAAGTAACTAGAATATCAACGTGACGGAATAGGTTGCATCAAGCTCCTAAATCACTCAGCTAGTACACCAAAACATAACAGGGTGGACATTCATTTTACGACAGTGAAGCATCAGTGTCAACACTGATGTTGCTGTCTTTGATGATGAACAGGGTGGAAGAGGGAAAAGGTGAAAATATAAGAAGGGAGGCGTCGGCAGTAGCATGTCTTCGCTTACCCACCCTGCATATGCAGCAAGTGAGGCGATCCGGCTATTGACACCACACGACGGCCGACGTGGCATTGGAGTAATGTTAGTTGTGAAAGTCACGGTTGTACTGAGTTAACATCTGCCGAAACGAGCGCTATTTCCTGCGCCTAATCCGAAGTGGCGTAAACCTAGAAGTGGACAAAATTTGACACAGAAAAAGTGAACGAAGGACGTTAGAAAAATTTAGGAGTCTCTGGTGCCGTCCGCCCTCCAGGGTGGGGTCTATGTGATACTCCCTGTTTTTGGCTGGAGACACTGAACGATATAGTGGCTAATCGATATCAGGGGCGTCATTTTTTGTCAGTTTCCGTCAACTTGTATTTCGACCGTTTGACTGAGTGTCAGGTGTGGGCACCTAGGATAGTTATCGTAGACTAGACCTAGTTCCCTTTCTCTGTCCCATTATTTTGTTCATTCCATTATGGGACCTTATTCACATAAATTGGCATGATTGTACAGTGATGAAGAACCTACATCCTCATTTGGTGTTACCGTCAATGATCTTTTGTTTGCAGGAGGCGATGTTGCTGCTCCAGGATAAAATCGGTCAGTCTTAACGACCTTTCGGTGACTAGTTGTCATGCCACGTGAAGGAAGCACGAGGGTCGAGGTACTTCCATGGTGACCAAGCCTAGCCAGAAGCAGTCGAAACACGGGGGTTGGATTCGAACCACGAACCTTGACCACTAAGCTATCTGGGGCTGAGTGTTTTTACACCGTATTCGCGTACGTCTGTAACTGTAGGGATGTGAATTTGGCTAGTCACCGCTTCCGGATAGCTATGAGAAATGTGAAAAGTTGAGCACTTTCTGGGCGCTTGATCACGTCATGCATTTTTTAGTGGGAACGAATGACTCAACATAAAAACAAGTGTGTTGTGGGTAAGTATAGCTTGTTTCCCAGTTCGATACAGTATGGACGGTGCCCTCCCGTGTTTATTGTATCATGCATCATTTATTCACGGATTAACGGATCGATGAACAGGATCGAAGCTTCCGCCAGTTTCCGGGTCGGGTTTGTTCGTGTCGCCCAGCGATAGTGTAATTCCTATATCGGCCCTTGGCTTACTGTTCCGCCAACTATGGTATGTAGGGCAGCTTGATAGAGTCTTTAACGCAGGCAAATAAAAATTCCTACCAAGAAACCACTCAGCTGTAGTACACGGTGTCTGCCAGTTTGATTGATGTATACGTAAGTATTGGTGATGTACAGCCTTGCTTACTGGGCTTCGGCTCATGGGCTTTCGTTCTGTTTTTCATTCACAGAAATTGTCGTGAACACCTGCCTTCGGAGAATCACTGTTCCCTGGTGCTTCCATAACGTGCACACTACACAGTGTCAAGCTAGGGCTAACGTGACGGGGCGAGAAGCGCCGATTGAAAGAGTGCTCGACCTTGATTGCCTTAAACGCCGGCCAATCAGGATATGGCTTCGGGAGGTACCTAGCTGGGGCATGAAATTCACGTAGAAGCCAGCATTCTGATTGGTTAGTTGTGCACAAGCCAGGAAGCGCGCACATTCAAATTGCGTTTGTGCGCAAGCCAAGAGAGGAACGAGTTAAATGCTCAAAGCGTATAAATTAAGGAAAGACGGATCGACAAAAAGAGCGGGAAAATAGTCTGAAAAAAATTGGAGAACTTATTCTAGGAGGTTCGCGCTTCGTCGCATGAGATATGGACAATTCCACTCTAATAAGGTGAATACGTAAAGTTGGCATTACAAAACGTATCTGCCTGCCTTGAAATGTCCTCCTTCGACCTCGCTTTCTTCACACAGCCTTTTTGTGATCACTCACGCCACTTGTCATTAAAAGTTTGGCAGGAAGTCGAATTTTCTGTCATCGGAAATCTCGCTTCAAACTTAACTACACATTCAATGCTATTCGCCCTCGGAACTTGAGTTGCTTTCACCTTATTTAATCATCGACAAAATCAGTAGTGTCCTGAACAGAAACACGCCAACGGTGAAAGTCGAAAAGAAGCCGGACGACGTTAAGTTGATTCGAACCGCGAACACGCTGGCCCACGGAGCTTTGGGTAGGAATTGGTGCAGACTTCTCCTAAGCTGCTGTTGTATGTTCGGATATTGATCGCATGACTTGGACCAGCGAATCACTTGCTTAAGTTTGGCTTGTTCATGAATCTACTCCACAACGAATGAGCTAAATGGTTAAAGCGCACAAATTAAGGAAAGATGGACTGGGAAAGTAGTCTGGAACAGTTTGGAGAATTTATTGCGGAAGATCTGCGCTTTTCGCGTGAACGGTGCTCAATTCGACGTTAATAAAATGAACACTTAAACGTATCATCACCGAACGTATCCACGTGCCTTAAAATGCCTCCCATCGACCTGTGTTTCTTAACACAACCTGTTTCTGACTACCCATACCACTTCCTCCTATAAAAGTTTGGCAGGAACTTTACATTTGTGCCTTCGGAAATCTCGATTCAAACTTGACTACATATCCAAGACTTTTCGTACTCGGAACTTAACTTGCTTTCATCTTAATTAATCATATTTTTTAGGCTGTATATGACTGTCAACAAAAGCAGTAGTGTCCTGTGCAGAAAAGTGCTAACGGGGAAATGGAAAAGAAGTCGGACGATGTCTCCCGGCTTTGAAGCGCGAACCCGCCGGTTCCTGCGTTAGAGCTTATCCCACTAGGCTGCCGAGCCACGAAAGTTCATTGGTGGCTAAGCGGCGGTTAAGCGGCTAAGGAGTCCGCTAAGCATTCGTATGTTCTGGTACGGATCGCGTGAGTTTGTGTGCTTGAATTTCGCCTGTGTGTGAATTGACTACCTCTAGCTGATTTGCGATAAAGCCGTCTGATTGATGTGGTCGGCTAGTTAGAGCTTTTTCCTCTAGACATGCCCCCCTGGGAACATTATTTACGTGAACGACGCTTTAGTTTGTGACTGCTCTGAGACCTCGTGTCACAAGCCCGTTCTTTCTTGGGGCTGTGAGCATGTTGATGCAAAATCTGGTGAGGAGTGTAGGTAAATGTTATCTGGCGTTCCGTTCGACACGGTCCCGTTTTGAGCCATAATGTGATGCCGGAGTGTTTCGTTTTTTGCGACCGTACTTTAAATCTGCCTTGTGCTGAGATCTTGACGTGGCGCTCTTTCATGTGTCCACTGTAGACAGCGTTCACCACGGCCTCGGGAATTGCAAAATCACCTAAATATTCCGGTCAGTGAATTAGAGTTTTTGGAGACAAGCAATTCCACCAGCTTCAGTAAGTGCCTGATTGTACGGAGGCAACTTCTGATGTCACCATTTCACCACTGGTCCTCACAGCCACCAAGAAGGGTTGCCTACGTACTAGATGGTGACCTACTCCAATAGATGTAGCACCGTGCAACCTCCACTGCCTACTCACCGACCCAGCTGATCACAAGTATCCGTGGGATCAAGCGCTATATCACGGCTATTTCTGTGACACATGCTTGTGCGCTGTGCAGAGAACATGTATACTTACACTGCCATGTAAGTGCTCACTCAGCGTAATGGCTGCTTCTCCCAGTTGCGGCTATGTCTCTTGAACGTACAGCTCTTTTATTATTCAGTCATAGGAAAAGACACGTGGATTTGTGGATCTCGGAGGATCCATGGAAAACCAACCGACCTTCTACCATGAGGCAAATGCGATGCAGCTAATATTCCCAACTTTAAACCATATCAATTTTATCCGAATGTCAGATAAATGAATCCCTCAAAGCCGTTTTCGGGCCTCTCGGGTTGTGAAGCCACTTTATCGAGGTATTCGGGCCTATGAGCTGCCGCGGCAGTGAATAATGCGGTGGTGGAAATTAAAATCCTCAAAGTCTAGTTATACCTTGAAGAATAGAAGATGGGGACAGATTAATTGCTGCCTGTGTTGAGTGCTTAGTTGTGGCACACGACATAATAATGATGATGATAATAATATTAATGTTTATTTCCCAACTTGTGGGGGGTATGCCGTCAGGCATGATCATAAAGTTACTGTCCGAATAAAGACATGACTAACGGTGACTGTGAGTACAGGGGGTTTTGGATGGGGAAAGGGGACAGCGTCATAGACAGTGAGCTTTATCCAATGTAAACGTGGTCACCATTAAACCGGCACGAGCAGGGAAGCTATTTTTTCGAAGAGAAAATCGAGCAAGGTCAGATCGTTGGGATTCGAATGTGGCGGGCAAAAAACAAGGGAGGGCAAAACAAGAGGTCTCCTGCATGACATTTTACAAGAAAAATGTAAGCTGTAAGCTCAGAAACCAGAACATCAGATTTGGTGAAGCAGCAAAGTTGGCATCATCCAGGCGATCAAACGGAACCGAAGCCAGAAACAACCACTGAGGCCTCGCAGTTTTGGGCTCATGGCCAGGGTAACAAATAGCGTATATGGGGATGATGAAATGGAGGGACTAGTAAAGCGAGTAAATGGCAACAGGGATTTCAGAACGTGGTATACAGTGAAACTTTAGTGATTCACTGGTGTCGTTGTTTTGGAGTCGGGCACAATAGTTCCATTGAAAGTGTGGGATGGTGGCAACACACGATCCGGAACGTGAACTGTATAGAAAATTTTTGATTTTGAACGCTGACTGAATATCCACCGAAATGGCTACATTCGAACGACAGGTCCAGCAGGTTGGAATGAATGTGTCATGGAGGCAGCTGGGGCCAGGTGGGAAGTTTGTCATATTTGCAGTTAATGGAACGAGAGGGCGAGAGGGAACGGTCAAGAGAAGGAATGGAATAGTTGCGGGTGTGCTATCAAACTGAGTATGGCAGCGTCGTGCCATCATTGACCTGACATGCTTCAGTTTTTGTACAACTCCGTAACGGACGTCACATTTTAGGGTGATTGGGCTGGGCTGTGCAGTTCTTTGGGCAGCGGGATTCATTTCAGGCTGACCGAGGAAACAAGGTGGAGCGAAGCCGATATGGAATGGCAGGGTTTTTTTGGTCCGTTTGGGGGTCCTGTGGTTGTAGGCCCCCGGCCAGGTGGAGTGAATAACAGCCAACCAGATCGTCCAGGCCGGGTATTGCCGAAGTTCAAAGCATCTCTCCTACCATTTTGGCGGATAGCAGAGTAGAAGATGCAGTCTCGTGTGTGAGTTGACGGAGGCTTCCACAATGCTCGTGGTATGATCCTCTGTGGCAACACACAGTTTGGCAAGCCTTCAAGCTTTTCTCCAGACTATAATGTGCCACGAAGCCATCCATAATCCCAGTCAGTATGCTACTGTCACTGTAGCTCTAACCGGTGCCTTGTTATTTTCTGAAGCTCCTACACCATCTACCTGAAAGAGCGTTACCGTACCGTTTCAGAAGCTGTCTATGATGACTTTCTAACCCCTTTTATCGCCTAAGCAACCATGAATACATAATAATCCTTCCTCCGCGAATATTTGTTCGCTAATCGTCCACTTAACCAAAGGTTAACCCCGAAATTCCGCAGACTTCAATCACTCTTTTGGGAGCCGCCTACGCACAGCCCCACCCAGCTTCATGCACAACTACGTAACTAGCTCCGAGTTAAGTGGTGCACAATTAGCCAGTTCACCTCCCTCGTATTCATGTACAGCCAAACATGTTCGCATCGACCGCATACCACCATCCGCTAAGATCCCCGACTGAATGTCCATCATTGTTGAAATTGGTCAGTGTCGCCTCACTAAATTAATAATAATAATACTGTTTATCCCAAGCCAGTGGGTGGAATACCGTCGGGCATCAGGATACTGTTACAGTCAGAATGATAGCATGACTGGTGAGATTTGTGGGCACAGGGGATTACGCGGAAAAGGGACAGTGTCATAAGCAGTGGGCATCATCCGATGTAGACGTGGTCACCCTTAAACCGGCATGGGCGTGCAAGCGCGGTACCTACTGCTTTTTCTTTTCGGGAAAATATCGAGCTGAAGCAAGGGTGTCCGGACTGCGGGAACATGTTTTCTCCGCAGGATAGCTGTTACGCGTGATGCATAATTGTCCGTGAACTTGAAGAGTTTGGTTGACTCCCTGCCCTCTGCGCGTGCAAGTATGTGTGTGTCGATTGTGCCGTGTCTTCCTATATATAGGATTGTTTGGTGTCTGCATAACACCCAGAATCGTTCCGACACGTACAATACGAGAACTGACTGGTTGTCGATCTAGGTTCCGGGCGGGATGGGATTTTGTCGCGTGATTTGAATGCTTGCGGAACAAAGGGGTCACGTGATCTAGTGAGCACGGAGGTATTTGACAAACTAAGCGAAGTTGGTTGAAGGAACAAGGAAGTGACCGCTACAGACGTCCTGGAGGATGGACTCGTTTTTCTGGAGCTCATAATGTAAGTTGGGCAGTACTGTAAGCTAGGAGAGAAAGTGAAGATAAGAGAAATTATCACCAGTCCCCGAAGCATTTCTATCAGCTTGAATTGGCAAGGGGTGCATGGCGAAAAAGCCTTTGGCACTGACCTTATATGCCGGTAGTGGAGAGTTAAGAATCTTATGTGTATATCATGATATGTGTTCACTCCTGGGAACAGTAGGTAGCTGCGTGGGATTGGTTTGTTTGATGAAGTGAGCTTCGGTGTGGTGAACCCTCGGTTATGACTAAAGCAACTGCAGCTCTGCACGTCGGTGTAAGCCGTGGGCATCCTAGAGTGTCTTCAGGCTATCCCATTTGTTATTTAAACGAATTTCTTTTTTTGAATTGTAAACGTTCATAGCTTCCTGGCATTTTAGGCCGCAGCTTAACATATATAAGAATACTCCACAGCAGCCCCTTTTGACACTGTCAATTTTGGGTAACTCTCTAGATAAAGATGTCTTATTACATCGTTTGATATACAGGACTAAACCATCCTGCGCCCTCAATAGGCCTAAGCATAGTCTTGCTCCATGCTGGCCTTAATTTGTGACGACTTATGCTACTCTTAGCTATCCTGACAACCTCAACAAATTCACCTGAAATATTCGCGTACGGGACTACTCGTGGACGCAAATAAGACGTTGCGATGACCGTTCTCGAATGTTTGGTGCTTGCTCGTAACCTACCCGATCCCTATCCCCCTGGAAGTTAATGTCTTACTGGCAATTATGCATCGTTTGCGCGAAAACATTAATTGTAGTGGGTTGGTCACGTGTTTGTCAGCTTACTGTATGATTTAAGCGCCTACCTATATTAAATATGCTGTGTTACTGGCATGGTTGTTTTTCTTTTCCGCAACCAACTCATACGTCGTCCTGGTCAAGTCACTACTCCGGATTACTCTATCAGCTCTGTCTACATAACTCTAACTGGTAAAAGCCAAACCAAAGTCAGCTTTTTCTTCATTACCAGAGCACATTTTGCGCCTGTATATATATATCCGTCTGATGATTTACTCCACTAAACACTATCACACACAACATCGCGGTAAGCTGCTCGATGTGGTAGCTCACGTCAACGCTCCGACGCCGTTAAGCCATAGTGCAATCGCTGTGAATATCACTATTCCACTCCTACTGTCTCATTGGCAGCTGTCAGTTCATTTCTCCTCCGTGACTTGCCTCTACCAGCGTCTGTGTGCCGTTTGTCTGCTCGAATTGACTGAGCTGTCTTCACTGGCCTTGCTTTCCCCCGAGCAGAAAAAATTGGTAGCTGGAGTATTCATTAATGCACAAACCGCATTTATGACTGCTTGGATGGTTTTCCACCTTGCAGATCTGGTAGCATGCACGAGGGATGAAAACCTCGTGTGGTGGACAGGTACGCCCTGCAGGAGGGTCGCCCTGTTACGTTGCACCATGGTGCGTTCGTATACCCGTCACCCCTCCAGTAGCACGGGTGCATCGCCCATCGCCGGTGGTTCTGAGCCTGGCCTTTAAATTCAGGAAATCAAAAAAGTACCGCTGACTTCTTTATGTTGCTGTTGGTGTTGGCCTCGCCTCGGTTGAGTTTTGTATCTGGCAACGCCATAAACCACAGATGAAAAAATGGCCTCTCATCTGTAAAAAAGATAAACTAAATACACCTGGAATAGCCTGAAGATACTCTGCAATGCCCATGGCCTACATCGACGAGCATAGCTGTATCTGCCTTCGTCAGAACAGAGGCTACACCGCACCAAAGCCCATTTCGTCAACCAAACAAAGAACACATCTACCTGCCGCTTCCAGTGGTAGACACGAAAGTCTTCATCAATGCACCACTTACAGATTAAAGCTGATAGCAGTGCTTCGGGGACTGGTGACTATTTCTCTTGCACATGCTTTCTCTCCTGGTACTGTCCAACCCATGTAATAAATAACAGATTAACCAGTTATCTCGGAAGTTCACTCCCGTTCGCCCTTATACATCTGATTTCCACACACCACTCTGCGTGCTTATATCGGCCTTTACTAGATCCCTTGTAATTTAATATCGTATGTTAGCAAACCCACCCCCTGGTCGCTAGTCTATTAAGTACAAATTCATCTATATCCTATTCCATACAATCACTTGTCATCACCCTAATCGCGGCAGACGTCAAGTTTTTCTTTCAATGTATATTAATGCACATTATCCCATTTGTTGTCTTTTCAAACTCACCATGCTTTACTAATTTCATCCCACCCCCTCATCTTCCCAAGCTTCGAACTTCGGCAATGCCCGGTTTGGAGGACCTGGTTGGCTGTTACCCACTCCACCTGGCCGGTGATCTACAACCACAGGATCCCCAAACGGACCAAAAAACCCTGCGATTCCATATCGGCTTCGCTCCACCTTGTTTCCTCGGCCAGCCTGAAATGAATCCCGCTGCCCAAAGAACTGCACACCCCAGCCCACTCACCTTAAAATGTGACGTCCGTTACGGGGCTGTCCAAAAACTGAAGCATGTCAGGCCAATGATGGCACGGCACTGCCATACCCAGTTTGATAGCACACCCGCAACTATTCCATTCCTTCTCTCGACCGTGCCCTCTCGCCCACTCGTTCCATTAACTGCAAATACGACGAACTCCCCAATCGACCCCAGCTGACTCCATGACACATTCATTCCAACCTGCTGAACTGTTGGTTGAAATTTCGGTGGACATTCAGTCTGTGTTCCCCACAAAAAATTGACAATTTTCTACACTGTTCGCGTTCAGGCTCGTGTGTTGCCAGCATCCCACTCTTCCAATGGAACTATTATGCCCGACTCCACAACAGCGATACCAGTAAGTCACAACAATTTCGCTGTATACCATGTTTTTGAGATCCCTGTTGCCATTTGCCCGCTTTGCTAGTCCCTCCATTTCATCATCCCCACTTACGCCTTTGTGACCCTGGCCACGAGCCCAATAGTCCAAGGCCGCGAGGCCTCAGTGGTTGTTTTTTGGCTTCAGTTCAATTTGATCGGCTGGATGACACCAACTTTGTTGCGCCACCAGATCGGACTTTCTGGTTTCTGATTTCCCACAGCTTACATTTCTCTTGTCATATGTCAGACAGGAAGCGTCTGTTTTGCCCTCCCTCGTTTTGTTTTTGCCCGCCACCTTCAAATCCTAACGATCTGTCTTTGCCCAATGTTCCCTTCGAAAGAAAGCTCCCATGCTCGTGCCGGTCTAGTGGTAATCACGTTTAATCTGTTCCTCGTAATCGGTAAATAGTCAGAGTAGATCATCTTAAAAACCAAAGCAAACACAACCGGAATTTCCATAACCCGTACAAAAAAGATGTTTTTACCATTTGGTTCGTCGGCCTGTTATCCTGCAAGCGGGGGCTGAGCACTCACTGAGTGCCTATTATTATTATTATTTCCAAGAAGTAAATAGGCCGTCACCCTCTAAACTTCTACTTACGCCTTGCAAATACCAACCACTCATTGTGCTCCCAACAGACGCAGCAAACCGTGGAGTTGTTGAAGTCATAGTTCACACATTCCCTGGTGGCACTTTAAAGGCGATCGCTCATGCCATAAAACTGCAGGCTCCAACCGAGCGGATTCGTGATCAGATTGTGAAGAAACACCGGCCGTTATTTTTGGGGTGAAAAAGTCCCATAAAATGCTTTAAAGCAGACACCTTAGGCATGTATAGCATCACAAACCACTGATGGCTATATTTGGTTTTGAGAAAGTTATTTTGGTCTACACAGTTGACTGTTTAAAGCGGCAACGCACAAATCTGCTCGGCTACAACTTTGCCATAAAATATGCCTCCAAAGCGAAAATTGAGTTGGTTGGCGCGCCAACGCGCCCGATCATGCCTTACAAGTTGAGAACAAAAGATACTGTCATAGCAACCGGTATAACGTCGAACCGCAAGCCTGTGCTGTGGTGTAGGGGACCATGAACAAACGACCTGATCATGCCTCAATCGGCATGCTCCCTAAAAGTTGGGAAATGAACCTATTATTATTTCTGACACGGGCTGCGATTCTTCAAAAAATTACAGCGCACTATTAAAGGTAATAAGGTGTCACTAGCCCAGCTAGCCGGAAACAAGTCCATCCAGAGAACTCCGGCAACGTTTTCAACGGCGAAGTTCATAATCTGTTGCCAGTGGCCGAATCGTCTTTCCCAGCAAATTTCGCCGCCGGGTTCCAGCGCAGTTCTGCAGTGGATATCCAGGGATAAGCTGCATAGAAGCTCTGTGTCGCAGCTGTTGCTTGACCCAGTGTGGATGAACACAAGCAGCTGGTATATCGTAGTTATTTTCCGTGCGCAGCTGCCTAGAAATTATCAGACGTACGGTCGCCAGAATGCTTGCCACAGCCAGAATAACTATGATCGCGCATCCGTGTCGGTGCTGCCGGACAAATTGACGGATAAAGCTTTCTCATCAAATTATTCAGTGAGCTGTCTGAAATCTTTGTAATGTCCTAGACAATAACGATGGCAACGATCACTAAACTGTGGCACTTGTTCAAAATATTCGGTATGCCGAAAACCGTTGTGTCCGACAGCGGTACTTGGTTCACATGGCATCAGCTTGATGGATTCGTCGGAAGACATGGTATCGCATATGTAACTTCCCCACCACTCGACTTCCAATCTAGCCATCAGCCTAGAAGGTTTATAGACACTTCAAACGCGAGTTGACAAAGGCAAACAAGGCAGCAACCGCGGGAAATGTCATAGATGGGTTCCTGCTAAATTATGGAGCAACTCCTAATCCGTAGTCTCATAACGGTCGCTCAACAGCAGAGGTTATGATGAACAGACGGTTGACACTTATCGACACGCTACCCTTTAAATATTCACGTGTTTTCAATCACCGACGCATAGGAACCCAATGGTTTAGCCTCAAAAACGTATGCTGGACTTTTGCCCGAGGCGTCGCATCTGGACTGTTGAATTATTTCTCAAAAGATTTAGTGAGGTGAGTTGTAGCTTCAGGGTAGGATCGCTGATGTGGAAATGGCGTTAATCAGCTACGGCCGACTGAGTGGTCTATCTCAAAAGCGGAAGGGTAGTTACTAGAGCTCAACCTGTTTCTGGAAAATTTCGATCTTTTAAGACGAGCATCAATAGCTACTACTTCACATGCGCCGCCCAAGGCAGATGCAATGCTGCAATCAAGACGCCGGGCCTGCTGCGCCGGAATAGTAGTAAAGCCTTTTCAACTTGGCCTTGCTGGCAATTTTTCGTTGGACGGCCAAAAGGGGAAAGTATCAGGAAGGCTGGAATTCTAAAAATTACTTTAGAATGCCCTAAGCATACTGAAACTCTAAAATTTCAACAAAATCTCTATAGGGTGGCCCGTGAGCATCCAGACCAGTCAGGCAAAAAGGCAATCAATCTATTCGGCAACAGACCAGGTAGATGAGAATGCAATTTGGATAGCTCATTGTCATTTGTAATTGTTGCGCTCGTTTTTCTACAATAAAGCTGTTTATTCCCCCGCTGGCGAGGCCTTTCGTGAAAATATGACACCGGAGTGTGGACAGCAGTACGACATAACATTAACCTGTAGCCTATCATGTTACGTCTTTCCGTAAGTCCGTCTCCTCCGCCAAATTTGTGCCAGAACTGTGGAGTAATAGAAACTCTATTGTATTTTCTGCTTATGCTGCCCACCAATTCACTAATTCTTCCTGTAGTACTATCGGAGTCTCGGTGAATATTGAACCTTGTCGTTCATCCAATACAGCGTGCGCTGAGTATCACAGAAATATCCACTGCCAAGTGACTACTGCATTTTGAAATCGTCCGGACAACAACAACACGGTGCACTCTTTCAAAATATTAAAAAATCTCATGAAAGACAAAACACGTGAAGAAATGGATTTCCTCACGACTTTCCCCATCTTAATAACGGAGGCGTCATGTCGAGAGAGAACAGCCATTAAAAATTTGAATGTGTGGGATTAAACAAATTTTTAACAAAACTGCGATACGCTGGGGAGATTTAAAAGAATCGAATAAATATGTTCAAATGCAAAACTTCACTCAGACTTCTCCTTGATTTAAAAAAGTTTCAGAGAAATTTGGGGTGCGTTTCTCAGGGTCGGCTTCCGGTTCTAAAGACATTTTCTCTTTGCTGAATAGGGTCACTGGTGTCGTTGTTGGAGGGAAATCAGTTGTAGGATACTTTTACTGAAGGAATCTGAACGAACACCGTACATAAAATTGTTGCATCTGTAGAGGGGGCCAGCTGAAATTGCAGCGGAAAACGATGGTAAGATCCAGTCAAAAAATTCAGTGGGGTATTTCGAACTCGTTCAAGCTGTGATAAAACCTTACTGTATCCAAATTTTGATTACAAAATTAGAGTATGGTTTTACCTTCAGGTCTCGTTGAAATGCAACTTCTTCCGTACGAGCTTTGACGTTCTTAGTGAGGATAAACAGTTCCGGTCTTCCTGGCGCGGCTGAATCTTTTGAAACTTAATTCCAGCGGGTGTAGCTGGCACTGTCAGCACAGAAGCCCGACCTCCATGACAGAGTGGAATCTTTAGACCAGGAAGTTAGTAAGTTGATACAATAAATATTTCCCTTGTCAAGAGCGCATTTGAAAATTCCAAAATCGGTCACTTTAAGGAGGCGAAGCAACCTTGCTCTTCAGGTTAGGCTCTTCGCTCCATCAATGCTCGTGTTCCTCCTGACTGATCCGATAATCGTTCGTGGCGTACATTCTCCTGGGGAAGATGTTTGCCATACAGGTGTTTAACTATACGTAACTTTTCGAAAGAATCTGCATTACGTCTCAAAAATTTGCGCAAGTCTGTGATTAGATATTGTTGGCAGAGATGGATAGTTTTGTCGGTACCGCGCAGTGTATGAAGTAATCTTTAAACAACTCTCGGCCAAATATGCGCACCACATACCCTGGTGTGCTGACGGACTTCTGTGAAATAATTGACCTGTTTCGTCACAATGAGGAGGCAGGAAGGACGCAAACATTAAAGAAGTATTCAGCCGGGAGAATTATGCGCTTGAAGATATGTAAAATTCCACTGAATTTCAAGCTGGCCGAGTACCACCAAATTTTCTAAAGTGTTGTGATTGCCGGTGACTAGAAATAAACCAAAATCAATTTCGCAAAAATCATGGCGTTTTTGAAGTTAAGAGTGTTGCTGGGATTTAGTTTAATCCGGTTGCACATTGCAGTGCTATGCTGCTCGTTGCATTTTATTTAAGCGGATGAACGTTTAAAGTAAACAACCACCGCCGATTTACATGTGATCGCCAGTTTACCAGATAAAGCACGAACACAAATCTGAGCACGCTTTGGCGTTCGACGGTGTTCTTTATATGGGCCATAACATCCCCGTACATCCAATGCAAATCACGCTCAGGTGGGTATATCTCAGTTGTGTCTGTATGCGTTATACTCAGTAGTAAACTTAGTAGAGTTTGTTCAGTGAACCTCGGCGCAACACAATTTCTTGGGAAGCTTACCTTCCGGTTAGTATAGCCACGGAAGCAATCTTGATGCGTTGTGCAGTGGTGATATGCCTGTGCACCTGTATGAATGATCTTCATCTTCAAACACATGACTAGTCATTAAGTAATACGGAGTTTTGGGATATCTGCATGTAAATTACCAACAGAACGATATCTTTTTCATGGAAAATAATAACGTTCCTGAGCCGAAATGTCATAAAATTGCAACAATACTGTTGGAAAATAAGACAATCCGTTGCTGCTCATCATGATAACCGTGTGCGTTATCGTATACTTTGACTTTTTATCGCAACTGCTAGGCCCATACCTGTGCCCGACACTGGTTGTGAAGCTTAAACTCTGCATGACTGCCTGATCCTAGGGCTAAAGATGCTTCCATATTCAAAGCTGTGCATGTTTTCCTTTAACCTGTGCTAATTATCGCAACTGCAATGTATGTCGATGGTGCGATGTCAAGATCCAGCTATCATACACATTAGTGGGGGCAGCAAGCTTAAAGGGCGGTGTATCCAAGACGGTTGTAGGCTGAAGTGGTGTAGACTTTATCGCTGGAATTCAGGGGCCTCATGCGTCTTCAAATATGCACCCATCGATATAGTCGTAGCGACGACCTAATGAGAGTGCGGGCGCTAGTTGTCAGATCCGCTCACTTAGAGTAATAAATCCTGTCTCCGCGACTTGCCTCTTCCAGCGGCTGTTTGCTGTTTGCTTGTTTGAAATGACTGAGCCGTTTTATTGGCCTGGCTTCCTCCACGAACGGATAACATATCCTGTAGTTGGAGTTATTCATTAATGCACAAGCCGCAATTATGACCGCTTCGTGGCTTCTCACCTTGTAGATCTGGTAGCATGCACGAGGAATGAAAACCTCTTGTGGTGGGCGGGTACGCCCTGCAGGGAGGATCGACCTTTTACCTTGCACCATGGTGCGTTCGTACACTCACCACCCCTCCAGTAGCACGGGTGCGTTGCCCATCGCCAGTGGTCCTGAGTCTGACCTTTAATTCGGGGAAACCATAAAAGAGCACCGTTTTTTTTTTTGTAGCTGGATTGGACTTGTCCTAGTTGTCACTTGTTTGGCAACACCAGAAATACAAGCGAATGACAGATATACTTTCGTTTGTTTTAAAAAATATATATACACATGCATGGGGTAGCCTGAGGGTACTGTGTGAGGCCCATGGCTAACGTCGACGTGCAAGGAGTTGCCACCCTCGTCTTAGATGGGTTGCGCCGTCCCCCTCCACTCCATTATCCAGATATAACACACACGTTCGTCCCTCTTGTTATCTGAGACAGTCATATACATATAAAGCGTAAATTCTTGATTAGTTTCTGACTACCAGCAGTCATAGTTAGCATCTAATGGCTGTTTTTGCCACGCGCCATTCGTTTCTTGGAGCTGAGAGCGGTGACTCGGTGACTGGCGATCCATACGTTTATCTTCGTGTTGAGTTAACGTAGTAGATTCCAGTTAAATTACGGTTCTTATCCATTATCTCTGAAGCTGTTGCCCAACCGTTTATTATTTGTCTCCTGGCCCTGTCCAAGTTGACGCAACCTGTGCACAACTGCGACCATATGATTGGATTCTTTTGCTGAGCTAAAACCTACCACCATGTAATCTCACCATGTAATCGCCTGTTCCAACTGGTCCAACGGCTACCCTCTCCGCCTCGGCGGCTGAGTCCTTGACTTCTCAAAATCAAGCAACTACTCTGGCCAAGCTAGTACCTTGTTTCCAGGTCAGTCAACAATATCCACCTCTTCCTGGGATCATTTAGCTTGCTGTCATCCCCTCTTGGATTTTTTCTATTGAGTGCCGCCTGGCATTCACCAGATGCTACTGCTCTCATCCTCTTCCTTCCTCATTCCCCTCTTCCCAAGCTTCAAACTTCGGCTGGAGTTGCGCAAACGTCACGTGCAGCCGTTATTTACCCAATCTGGCTTGTCCTCGATCTACACTCACATGGCCCTTCTACTCGTTGGAAATTTTCCGTGGCTCTGCATCGGTTTGACTCCATCTGTGTCAATCTCTTTGTCTAGCCCAGATCTAGCTGCCATGAAAACGCGTATCGTCTGTCCGGTTGCGGCAACCCTGACGATCGTTACGGGGCTGTCCAGAAACCGAAGCGCGTCACTGCAATGACGGCATGGCACTGCCATATCCAGGCTGAGAGCACTCCCGCAACTATTTTCTCCAGAATCCCGACTGCAACCTCTTGCTCACTTGAGCCTGTAATCGCAACTACAAAAAAATCTTCACCTGGCCCCAACCGCCTCGTTCGAAACCGCTGAACCTATTGTTCGAAGTTAACCAACCTGGTCTCCCACCGTAATTTCGGGTTTCTTCTTCCACATGTTCAGTTCCCTTTACGGTGTTCGTTTGGACCTACGCATTGGCGCCATCTCCAAACCAAAATTGCCATTTACACCTGACCTCCCTACAACAGTGGGACCAGTGAGTCTACTCGATTTCAAATTAATCCATACTCTTGAGAGTAAACTTTTTGCCATTTGTCTCCAGAGCGAATATTCCGTCTTCGTTTTCGCTTTTTGTGACCCCAGCCATTTGCTTGACTGCCCAAGGCCACTCATCCAGCAACGGTTCTTAGTTTTAGTTCATGTTAGCTGGCTTCACCTTTGGACCACTTGTACCTCCTGCCCACTGTCCTCGTTTTTTTGGTTCCAATAAATGCAGTGACCCTTCACGTACTAAGCATGCCTCTTTGGCTGTAACCTCCTCTCCGTTGTGTACTTGCCTGCCGACGACCCGATCATTCCTTAATCGGCATGCTCCCTACAGGTTGGGAAGTAACCCTATTATTATTATTATTATTATAAACTCCTGGTAATCATGTTTCATTTCTCACGCCGGTTTTGGCGTCACCAAGTCTATTGTCCGCTGTTCATAATTGCCTTTTTTCGCGCCATTCCCAGTCCCCGCCAATCCCATCCAGTCGTGCTTTATTATGAATGTAATCGTGCAGTAATACCTGACGTTCTGCCACCCACTAGTTGGGAATAAACATTATTATCACTATTATCATTATGATTATCAAAATGCTGACCTTACGTGGTATCACGAGATTTAATCTATTTTATCGTTCCGGGAACAATTATTCCTCAATTCACGCACCACCATGACGCCACCGCTCTAACCTTTGGCTTCCAAGCTATCGATGGGCCAAGACCCCTCGTCACGCATCCACCCGATGCGCTTTGTCCGCCCATCCACAGTTGTCCCACCCGGTCTGACATCGTGTCACTTACCCAGCCCTAAACGCCCCAAATCTTTCTGTACCATGTCTTCTACTTCCGCTACCCTTGGCCCCTACCGTGTTAAGGAATACGGAGTTGACAGCTCTCACTTCGACTGCATGTAGTCTTCCCAGAGAACCTTCAAACTCCATGCTTAGCCTCACACCCCACATTCTGCCTGGGTTAGAACCTTCTTCACCATCCATTCATAGCTGTATCTATATCCTTTAGGCTAACCGTACTTCATGTACCACCACTCCTCCCCCTAAATCCCCATAGTGCCAAAACACACCACAGAGATTTTAACAACTTCCTTTATGGAACAATCGACTCACTAATGAAACTATCAATAATTCTAACGACATTCATGAAAATACGAAGAGAAAGCTGCGTTTTTTAAAAAGCCTGCGTCGCTGGCTTACGTCTGCCCCCGGTTGTAGCATGTACCCCCGAGGAATCGGGCTATGAGTCCAAAACATCTGTTTCAGCCGAGTGACAATGCTACCTCACGCGTAAGATAACTGAGACCCACAGGATGCACGTGGGCTTTTGCCCCTGAACCAGTTCGTTTCACAAAGCCTTCACTTTTTACCATAGGTTATAACTGAGCCATGCTTAGGTCACCCTATTGCACGAACGAGCAAACCCAACCAGGCACCCCTCATTTTCCTCCGGTCGCTTGTTCTTCTATGCCTTGAACTACTAATGCACTAGGACTTGCAAAAATTACGGAAGTAGCTAACAATTCATTCCACGCACTACGTTATATCAGAAAGACACTCATTTTCCGAGTCGTTTGACTGTGGCCACTAGCCGGTATCTTGGATTCGTCTGCAGCTACCTAACATACTTTAGGAATGAGCGATACTGGGCCGCTCTAAAAACTGTAGCGACTTTATTGAACTATTTTGCTCCCTAACACACTCAACTACATAATATTCTTGCCTTTGCAGATAAATGCAAGCTAAACGCTTGTTTAAACACAGTAGCTATGAGAGCAACTACGCCTTATCCAGAATTTCGAAAAGCAAGTGTTTACCCTTTTGCCGTTCCTACCCAGCTTTATGAAAGACTATAATACTAGCTATGAACTTATTGGCGCAAATTTGGCTGATGAGCATTTCTCATTTTCGCATATGGCCAGGCAGGCTTGCACTGATCACCTATCACCCTTCTCCGTCTCCGTACAAAGGTCGACCATCGTTTTTGAAATTGTGCAGTTTCGTTCCACGGTAGTTGGCAATTTTAACCGTATTCAACTACCTGTTAGTACAAGCCCCAGTCTAACGCCCGCAACCTCCATAGTACCAAGAACATCCTTGATCCATGCCGGTCTTTGCGCGTAACGATTCTTTGGTCAATCCTAACTATACTGACGTTTCCAACTGACTAATCCGAGATGTTCATATACGGGGCTGTCACCAAACTCAAGTGTGATGTCGCGAAGACGGAACCGCCACTGCCATACCCAGTCTGATGTCTGGCCCCTGGTTCAAAAGATCTCTACTATTTCCCCACCGGACATGTTACATGCGCCCAAAAACTGACTTATTTCGCTGAATATGTGTCAAAACTAAGAGTTACTGGCCAGCTTATTATGCTATCTGTTCGCACATTACATAGAGCAAACAAATCCGCATGGCACTATCAGGGAGGCACTAAAATGGTAAAGATAAAACCTTGCATGCACCCAAAAATAGCGCCTGCTATCTATCATAAAATGGTCCACCAAAGTTACTAGCTGCGACAGCTTCCTTGGCCTTGTTTGGAGGGATGTCTAATACAACGATTAGAAACTTTTTCCTACGTAGGTCGCGAATGGCTTGTCTAGTTAAAGATTGCGAGGACAACGACGGCGTAACTATTTCTTCATGAACTCCAAATATATTTTCAAAAAAAAATACAGGAGAACACACGTGAAGAAAGTAACTTTTCCACAGACCTTGCTACTGTGTTCAAGGCGACATTATGCTGAGCCATGGTAGCCATTTAAAGTATATATTCCGCGCCCAAATTAGACTTTGAGTTCATTTACACTTTCTAGTGAAACCTCCACTGTCTGGGAGATTCCAATAGTTCGAATAAATACCGTCAACTGCCAATGCTTTATTTATACGCTTTCTCCGTTTAAGCCATGGTTTTTGAGATATTTGGGAGTCGCGTCTAAGGATCAGAGTTGAATGTAAGCTTTATTATTAAAACGCTAGACAACGGGCAATGTCTAGTGACCTTGAATTTTCGCAAATCCAATTTTTAGCTACCAATAACGTACACCTTGTAAAATTCAGACTAAAATGCCTATATCCTAAGAAAGTAACTTCGTTTTGCAGCGGGCGGTCGGCAATCGAATTCCAGATAGAGTCAGGCCGCAAGCTAAATAAGTTTGTCAAGGTGTGTACTTGGGTCCAAGAAGAAATACAATAGCCCAAAAGTCCGCCGTACGACGCAAAATAAATATGGTTTTCGGCTGGATATTACCAACTGCAAGACATCCGTGATGCCTTCTCGCGGAAAATAGCTCTCTCAGCGAGTAGAAGTGGTACCCATTTGCCCATTAGTCGGCTAAAAGCTTGCTGAAGATTTCCTAATACTGATTCTATCAATGTACGGCAGAGACCTAAAGGTTTAGGGCTATTTATTCACTAGACTGTGATTCTATTCTCTGTGAGTGGTTAGCATATGAATTACGTTTCACTCCACGGTTGTTGTCGCGAGTCGCGGAAATTAGCATGCTTTATTGGTTCCTTGCAGTGTCGGGCTCAATATCCAACAACGAGGAGGAAAGATGTCGCGAATTTTGTTTCATTTTTACGTCTCCCTGGTAAACTAAAAACTGAGAAAAACAGAAAATGTAAAACATAAAATATAAGCAAAAAACCTAGCAAACCAAACTTGTTTGTACCATTCCTCGAAAAAAGATCGGCAACTTGGCCTTGCCCGATCCGCCAGAAATCGAGACGGACAACCACAGAAGGGCAGCGCTGGTGCTTCTGTGATGGCCTACACCATATGGCATATTCGGTTATTAGGCTTTATCGGAGGAAAATGACATACGGGAATGGAGATTCTCGCAGCCTACCACTGAATAATAATGATATCGTTTATTCTCAGCTGGTGGGTGGCATACTCTCAGGCTGGGAACCGACACGCCTATGAAATCTGTGGGTCGGTATCCATTCCCAATGGTCTGTATTTTGCATCTGAAAGAATCTCCAATCGAGCCAAAACTGCCTAAGATCCTGCTTCGGCCTTATTCTACCTCGGTGAACCCCATGGCCAAAAAAGCCCCGCAGCCCACAATCTATAAGAGGGAAGTGTGTAATAACTCAGTGGAAGAATAAGCTTCACCCGATGAGTGCAACTTCCATATAAAAAGCCGTTGTTCGAGGGGCCAGTCAACACGTGTGACCTCGTGATATAAATCCCGTGACTGAAGAATGACTGGCGCTGTATCCTGCCCAAGTGCTATATCCTAAGTGCGAGTTAATCACACTGCTGATCAGCCACTCGTGGCCAAACGGTTGAGTGTTCACACTACTAGCCGGGCGGTCGCGGGTTCCAGAGTTTTGTGAGATGCGCACTGCTGATGATTCCCAATAAGGATGAAACAGCTGTACAGTGCTCCTCGGCTTTTCAGCATAGACTGGTTTTACCGACAGGACGTATTACCCGAAAAACCCCTAATCTCTCCACACAACCAACAACTACCACCCCCCACTCAACCCCGCACTGAGGATATCACCTCGATTGGTGATGAAACGTTTGCAATCCAAATGCCAAATTCTGTGAACAGACCAAAAGTCAACCAGCGCGCCTGAGCTACCTATAATTCAAAACAATGACAGAAAACCTTCACGAATTCACGGATTCATCGAGCGTTTTCACCAAGCTGCTACGAGAATGGCTGCCGGCCTCAAATCCGTGGACTACGAAGCTCGACTCGCGGTGCTTGTCCTCTTTCCCCTGGAGTATCGCCGCCTCCGAAGGGGCATAATTCTTACTTATGTCCTGTTTGAACGAGGCTTGGCTAACAGGTTTTCCACCGTTGACCCGGCAGACAGACGGCGGGGGCATGGCAAAAAGATTTTCAAGCTCAGAGCCCACACCTTTTTTAGGCAAAATTTTTCTCATCTAGGGTAGTATCTGCCTGGAATGTCCATGCTTCTTATGGAACCCAGTTAAAAGCACTATTAGACACTTATTTATGCGAGTCCTCGTGCTGGTAAGCGTACTACCCCGCGCTGGGAACTTAACGAGCAGTGATACACAGTTTTTTCACGTGTGCCTTTCAGGTAAAAGGCAGCCGCTAAACGACAAGAACAAACCGACCGGGAAACTTAGGCGAAAGCCTCGATTCCGTGTATCAATCGGTGAATACGTGAAAACGTTTACGTGCAACAAAACGTAGAAGACTAGTACAATTTTTCAACGCTTTTTGCTACAAAGCGGAGCAAAGTTAAGGCGATCGGCAAGAAATAATGATAACCTTTTCTGGAGCATGAAAATTTGAACGGTTACCGGTTAAGCCCTGCGCCACCTTCCAACTTTCGCTACAGTTCTGGCGTGATGGTGAGGCTTGTGCCAGACGTGACCCCGCAGCTAAGAATATTCGGAACGCCACTCAGTTAGGATCGCGCGTACCATGAAGATCAACACGTAACGACCAGGCAAACTGAAGCAAACACCTCCATCTTAGCTGGGCTACAGTTTTGAAGAAGTGAGCGCAAGTTTCTAGCCGGGCTGGATGATAATTTCGCTAAATTCTATCTCCACTTTTGATGCCGGAGCAGTGGAAATACATTTCGATTCTTGTCTATTTGTCATGTGCTAAGGCTTTATGCAATTCAAATGAGTATCGTATCAGTTGAAATCATGTGCGCGGTAGAAATTAACCACCATAAGAGTCTACACTTATACATGAGGTCGTGTAATCAGGGCGGCAAGAGAACGTCACTGCTTAGTACGGTAGGCAATGCAGTCAGTTTGTCGTCAGCCGTACCAAACGCCTAGTGACATTTTGATAACTTAGCTAGTCTGCTTTCATTTCGGAAAGCTAATAGTTCACTGAAATGCACACCCCAAGGTAACCGTAAGATTTCTGCTGGGAGGTGTGTAGTCCTCAAAAGGGGCAGGGAGTTTCCTGGTCATTCAAGTGAGCAACGTTCGTTAGCTATCCTTTATGGTCGATGTCCGTCGCACTTCACCAGTTGACCAGGCACCCTTGACCCAAGCCGCATGTTAGTCATAAGCGTGAGATGGATGCTTTTGGCTGCATGGTACACGCAACCACAGCCTTGTGCAGCGTTTCGTAATAACAGGTTGACGTGTCTATTTCTATCCCAGTAGACTTTAATGGACGTCGTTACAAGGCGAATCAATCAATAAACCAACTGACAGCCCCTGTCCCGAATAAAACAGTGCTAGTGGACCTCGCCTGGAAAAAGCAAGAATATATTACTCAAGTACATGAGACCCCGCCGAAGAAGCAAGTCAAATGTCTTCTTAAGAGACAGAAACGGGCAGTCCGAGAGAGACCTAATGGTGGTATCTGAATATCACAGAGAACGCAATGCAGGCCTTTGTTCCGACTCAGCGACACCATCACATCAAACCTTGTCAAAGCGTAAATACCAATGGCCTCTAACAGACTTCCTCTTCGCTGAAGAGGATTTTAGTCAGCTCCTGCACAAGATAACCCCCTTCTGCGCATTGGGGCCAGATGACGTCTATCCAAGGATCCTGAATGAAATTCCGGTTGCACTTGCAAAGCATATCTACCTGGTGTTTCGTCAGTCACTCGACCAGGGCGATCTTCCCTATGCTTGGAATGGAGCACTTGTCACACCAACTCACAAAATCGGTGACGACCTGTCGCCCAGCGGCTACAAACCTATTAGCCTCATCAGCATATCATGCAAGGTGATGGAACGTATTTTGAAGCGGCTAGCTCAAATTATCTCAGTACTAATAAACTGATTTCCGTAGGCGCAAAACGGATTATCCCAGACCGTTTTCGCACGATGGACATGATCGTGTTTATGGAGAGGTTAACCCAATTTAAGGACAGGACTCATATCGGGGGCAATATTCATCGACTTCTCAAAAGCATGCGATCGAGTCCCACACGTCATGCCGCTCTACAATCTCGAGTATTGTGGGATTCAAGGGAAAATTCTATGCTGGATTAAGAAGTTCCTATCAGGGAGGACATTCCGATTGAAAGTAGGCTTGACCTACTCTTCGGCACAGATCTGCATTGCAGTCCCTCAAGGCTCCGTTTTGGCACCACTGCCATTTAGCATCTGCATCAGTGATCTTCCAGCCGTTCTTTCAAACACCTGTATACATGCGGACGACTTGAACTCCTGGGGCTTGAACGCCAGCGCCCTCCACCTGGATGTAGACGATGCAAAGCAGTGGGCACTGGACCGGCATCTTCATCTGAACGACGAAAAGTGCATCCATTCATCGTTCGGAGGATACTCAGCGAAAACCGTTTTTGTGCGTGGTGATAATAGACCAGAAGACATTACGAGGATGACACTAAAAAGAATTTGGGTGCCGTGCTCCAAAACCTGTCCTTCCCGCTTCACAATGAAAAAATGGTCTCAAAAGACATTTGTCCCTCTACGGGTGATGCGTACTACTCACACGGACTTCCAGGTGCTCTATGGGACCTACATCCGACTGCTTCTTGAATGTGCCAACCAAGTTGTTTACTGAAAAGTGCATCCATTCATCGTTCGGAGGATACTCAGCGAAAACCGTTTTTGTGCGTGGTGATAATAGACCAGAAGACATTACGAGGATGACACTAAAAAGAATTTGGGTGCCGTGCTCCAAAACCTGTCCTTCCCGCTTCACAATGAAAAAATGGTCTCAAAAGACATTTGTCCCTCTACGGGTGATGCGTACTACTCACACGGACTTCCAGGTGCTCTATGGGACCTACATCCGACTGCTTCTTGAATGTGCCAACCAAGTTGTTTACTGAGAACGCAAGAACAACGTAACCCTCATTAAGCTTATGCAACGAGCCGCTACGAAAGTGACTGCCGGCATTAAATAAGCTGATTGTGCCTGACCTCATTCCGCTGGAGTATCGTCGCCTTCGGTGAGATCTTATATTTACTTAGGCCCTTTTTGGCCCAACTAACGCATCACGGGAGCACGGTAAGAGGATTTTCAAGCTCAGGGCACCCACTTTTATTAGGCAACGATTTTGTTCCTTTCGGATAGCTGGCGCGCGGAATAACCTCCCACACGTTTGCTCACGCCGCATCTGGTACGCAGTTCGAAGCACGCCTAGATGTTTTTTGTGAGTCCTCGCCCCTGGAATTTTACAACCCGGGGCTGAAATAAATGAAATGAATGAAAGTGCTACACTTTTTTGCCTGTGCCTTTATTGAACGGAAGTCGCTGAACAGCAAGAACACAGCCGACCAGGGAGTTTAGAGCGGAAGCCTCGGTCCTGTTTAGCAGTCAGTGAATACATTATTGGCCATTTTTAGTGAAGAAATTCGCCACCATCATGCAGGATTTGAACGCTTTCAACTTGAGAGCAAGAAGGTGGCCAGAAGGCTCGACTTGTGGTCAGCTTCACGCTATGACAATATTTGTGCCTCTAATCCTTTTACCTCCAGACAGCGAGCATAATTGATATACTAAAGGATTTACGTTCTTCTGCTCCCGTACGAATTAACAGAAGTTAATATGTGTTTCTGGCATGGTGACTGCTCCGTGTAACGTTTCTCGATACACGAGGACGCAGCCTTCCGCATGAGTCTACTCAGCTAATTACCATAGTCGAATCCAGATACAAGAGTGACCAGCAGCACGCTTTGCGTCGACGAGTGTATTGCAAGCTGTACCAAGCACCGCAAGTTATAGCTGCGGAAGCACCCGAAGCTTTTGTCCATGATAAGCAAATCAATTTTTCCAGTAAGTTGAAACATCGTATTTCAATAGGAAATATTTCAAATCCGAGGTGTTTGTTGGCCTTAGAAAATCGCTCACTTAAACAAAGCAACCACATAAAGAAGCTTCAGAAAAACGAAATGGGCATAGAAGTTTCTGCCAATGAGCTGGTAGCCCAGAAGACATCGCGGTTTCCGAGGAATCGTTTCCGATCTCCGGGTACCTTTCGGCTACTTTTGTATAATTTATGTAAACAAAACCCACCTTCCGATTCAGATTCAACAGTCAGCGGGGCCGCAGCAGCGTTAACCCGTTTACCGCTACTATTGGCCGACCTTGGCGTCGCCCAAGGTGGGAAGCCAAGAATCCACTGCTTTACTGAATCTGCAGGATACTCGTGGGATTTGTGAACCAATTGAACTACGTAATCTGTAAGTGGCCCTGGACGCGCGCGTTCGGACCATCACGTGGTCGTCCCGGCATTTCTTGTCGGTTGCCTTCTGACACGAATCTTGAAAAAGTGCATTGTGTCATCCGTTTTGGTGACAAACTGATCGCTGTTATTCAATATACTGGCCAACGCCCTCAGTGTCGCCAACCAGGGAAGCGCGGCCCCGACCCGGGAAAATTGGGCGAAAGCCTCGATCCTGTGTATCAATCCGTGAATCTGTGAATGTGCCTGCGGATCACATCACACGTGCTGACTTCGATGCAATGGTGATAAAACCCAGGGATGTAAAATACTCCATGGGAATGTCGTACGATAGTCTTTACGTTAAACCAACCTAGCGGACCATTTGTGCAATCTGATTTCACCCGAAATAATGGAAGGGGGCTTCCATTCTTCTTCGGTGACCAGATACGTCAGGTTCGTGTGCTCGTGCACATCCAGTGAAAGGAAAGCCCACTTACGTGAATAGAAACAGGAAACGAGGCGATCTTTCACGGGAACTTTGTAAACCGTCGGGAGTACATTGAGCCTTTCCATATCTAACGATACAGAGGGACAGCGCATGCAACGTGAAACGGAAACCGCCCAATTCGTGGGACTGGTATGAGGTTTCACGAATTTTAAGTAAAGTAAATCGAACTAGTAACGTTTTTGGAATGTGACCATTACTTTTAACTACTTAAACAGTTTTGTGAGCAGTCTGGATGCGCGTTTGTGCTGGATATGCTGCTGTCTTCGTCGTTCGGCTGTAGTACCTTTTCGGTGCCTAGGTGCCATGCCAACAGAGGGGTATCAGGGCTGGGCTACTGCCAGGTTGTACGGGCCTAGACCGGAGCAGCCGAGATGCTTAGGTTGGGTTCGAATCACGGACCGTCCGGTACGTAAGCTGGCGCCTTAACCACTGAGCACCAGCGGCCCTTAGATGGGCCGGCACTCTCCTGCTAGCTCATAATTTTGGCCCAACCCCTGCGTTCATCAACGCAGGTTCCTATAGGGTCCATACTATTGACCATTTGTCTTCAGCATGATTCAACGCGGCACCTAAGCCAATGTAACTTGGATGCCCACGACAATTTAAGCCAATAGGTTGGACAGTTTCACCGGGCACAGCGGTAGACAAACCCATGAATACCCCATATTTACGTAAATTCATAAGCCGACCACATTTACACCGGCATGTATGGAGCGCGAACTTACTGACCGGAGGGTCATTATCATCGAAAACTGCGAGGTCATACTGAATCAACCAAAGTCAACCAAGGTCAGTTTCTCAAACTAACACCATCACACGCTGCCTTCCATGATCGGCTAGATCTACCGCGCCCTTCAGTTTTCCGCTGACTTGAAAGGTAGCAACTTGAATCAACGTATTTTTGTGCACGGTTTATAGCCGTTTCCTATATGGCGCTCTGGATAAATGACTCACTGAAATCCCGGATCCAGTCAAGACACTTTTAAGCAAGCATAACCTATGTCTTGTCACTCAGACAAGAAGTGGTTCCCGTCCGACAACACCGACGGCACCCAAACGTCTCGTATTCCCTTTCATAGCCCTCTGCCGGGTCAAGGGTTGGTCACCTGTCTGCCTCCGCCGCTCAGAATGGGGCACGGAAAACAGCAAACGATGGTTTGGCATACGCAATACATGGCTCAACACATGTCCCAACCAACACGGCTTCTGGTGCTGGACACATTCTTCAATGGAAGTACCCGTTGCACAACCGAAAGCTCGCTTTCTAATCGCCTCGTTACGGATACGCCGACACCAACCCACACGAGCTGTGGTTCTGAGACAACGATTGCCGAACACCTGAATACGTCTCACTTCCGCTGCTCGAACAAGCCAAGTGTCACAGCCATACAACAAAAGAAAAGTCGTTCCGCTGTAACACCCTTTTGGTGCCTAACTGCCATGCCACCCGGTTGCACAAGGGCTAGGATAATGTCAGGTTGCCCAAACCTAGACAGGGAAGTCGAGAGGCAGAGGTCGAATTCGAGCCACGGACCTTTTGGTCAGTGAATTCGCGCTCTAACCCCTTGGGCCATCTCGCCCCGACAACACACGTCCTTTGAGATTCAGGGACCACCACTTTTACGCCGTAGGTGCCTCAAATTAGCAAACGCGACCCGGGCCTTGCAGATTCGTGTTCACCTCATCTGTCACTCTACAGTCGGAACTAGTACAAATTCCGAGGTACGTAAAACGCTCCACAACTTCCAGTACCTCTCTCTAAATTGTACGTGGCGTGTTCAGTGACTGCATGTCTAGAGCTTGACCTTACACTTTATGGGTGCAAAGTGCATATCAAAGGACGGGATGACTTTGGCCAGTTCATCCAAAAGCACTTGTGCCTTCTCCTCCTCTTCAAAGAGGCGATGTCGTCTGCATATTCCGGATTGACAAGGTTTTTCGTCATAGGCTATTTGAACACCAGGTTTCGATGACCTTCCAACGTTCATATCATGATTTCAGGAATGGGGATAGTGGGCATCCCTGACGGACACCGCTTTGTGTACGGAAGCTTTTAGAGCTCGCCGTATACTCTCACACGTCTGGAAGTCTGGAGATACAAAGAGCTTATTGTGTTCACAAGCTTCCGAGGCATTTCTTGGTGGGCAAGCGTGTCAAGCAGAACAGACCAGTCAACCGAGTCAAATGCGCCTTGGAAATCCAGGAACACTAGAATTGTGGGTCGCTTATACGTATGGGGTTGTTCTAGCACCTGACGGTGTGTGAAGATTAGGTCAACACAACCCATACCACGCCGGAATCCCGCTTACTGCTCTCGAGTCAGTGTTTCACTAGCCACCGTAATGCGACGAAGCACGAGTGACGCCAACGGTCTCAAGGGTCACGGGTCAAGCTGACCCCCTGTGGTTACGACACTCACTACGAGCCCCTTTTTTGAAAATGGGCACTACCACCGACTCTGGGACAGACGCCCTTTTCCCAAATGCAAGCAAACAGATCGGACAGGCGTTGATTGAGGACTTCACCCCCCATTTTTGAACAATGCGGGTGGGAGGTCATCCGGACCAGAGGCTCAGTGGCACTTAAGAGAACATATGCAGTCATAAGTCTCCGAGACTGTAGCTGGTTCCACGTTCATTGTCCAGGGTTCTACGTCACCAGACGGGTGCTAGCTGGTAGCCATGACAATGTGTTGCTCGAAGTATTCAGCCCACCGGTCGAGACGTTCTTCTTTGTTCGAGATGTTCACTCCATTCCGATCGTTGATGTCTCCGCTCACAGGTGGTTTCCAGGGACCGTTCGCACGGATCAACGGAAGTAATCTTTGGGCATTGCCAGCTTTTTGGGTCTTTTCCATTTCTTTGGCTTTCTGTGTCCACCATACTTCATGGTCAGCTCGCACGCTCACTTTCACTTGACGTCTGATGATTCGTCGCACGGGGTTATGTTCGGGACCGTCTGGGATATTTTTCCGAGATGTAGGCGGTGCCATCGTTCCGTCTGATATGCAGTGCTTGCGGGCGCCTTGTGGTGCCGTGCCACAGGCAAAATTCCCAGCACTGTGCAAAGAGGTGGCAATCTCGTCCAAGTATGCGCTCACATCTGATGGTGGAGAATTCGGAAGAGACTATAGAAGATGATCCTGGTAAATTCGTCTAACATCCGGATCTGCCAGTCTCTCAGTTGCCAAGCGATTTGTCCGCACCTTACGCGTAGGGGGAAGCGACTCCAGACGGGCGCGTGGTCGGAATCCACAAATATGTTCCAAAACGACGGCAGTCAGTTGTTGATCCACGCCATCGGTAACTAATGACAATGTGATCGATTTGAGTTTGTGGCCGGCATGCCGATGGAGGACACCATATGGCCAGACGACTTCGGCTATTTCGGAAGTTAGTACTGCATAAAAACAGCTTGCCCTCAGTGTACATCCGAAGCAATCGTTCACCATTGTCCTTACATACCGAGTCCAATCCATGTTGACCTCCTAATGATCTCAGGTACACTAAGCCTGCCCACTTGTGCATTCAAATTTCCAGCAACCACCATGATGTCTGAGCTTTTAGCTCGCCGCAGCAGGGCATCTAGAGCGTCATAAAACTTGTCTTTGACGGCGTCGAAGGGACAGTCATTTAGGTCAGACAGACATGACAGACATCGATCAGCTTCCCGATTGTGAGACTCCTTTACAAATGTTGCCAGACGAACCGCACAGAGGCGACTATCAACAGGTATCCAGTCAAGTAAGGATACTTCCGCCCGGCGACTTAGGGCTATACCAACCCATGCACATCCCACCGCAGCAGCCTCTGGATCACCAGTGGTGCACAGCTGGAAACGAGTGGAGACTGACGGGTCAGTTAGCTCAGTCACTGCTTGCATTTTGAATTCATGTTTTCTGAGACACAGCACACATCAATGTCAAGCGAGTCCAGTGTGAGAGCAAGAGCAGCTTGTTGTCCTGCTTGCTTCGGAATGTGGAAAGTGAAGACGGCCAGATTTGGAGATACCTGAGGATGTCGGCGCCATGTGACGAGCAGATGCTGCACGCAAAACCGATGCAAGACGAAAGGAGTCATCAGTCCTAAGTGCTGGGTTTACAAAGGGAGAGCTATTAATGGGGTGGGGAGTGGGGGAAGACGTATGTGAAAGAGACAGAAGGGAGGCGTCAGAAGTAGCCCTTGTTTTAAGCAGGCTCTTCAACGATTCATGGCAAACTCCAACTTGACACGAATTTTTGGACTATAGAGCGCGAGGTATATTCTTTTTTTCTTCTCTCTCACCTCTTCTGTTTGTTGTTCCCAATTGTCAGTAGTATTTGCGGCTGTTGGAGACTGGCTCGTGGGTTATTTGTGGTGTACGTTAGACAAGAGGACGATTAGAGTCCTCAGCCAAAACCTTTGGCTCAAAACCTAACGGCAAGGCAGCGGTGTTTGCAAATGCATTACCATTTCTACGGAACAAGTCGCCACATGTTCTAATCCCTAACCTGGAGGGCCAGGAGACTAGTTGTCAGACCTCCAACCATTGACCAACCTGGTGTGAGAGACTCTGAGTTTCGCGGGGATCAATGGATCGCTGAGGTGCGCAAACTGTCACACCACGGTAATGTTCAGTCTCCTCGTGACGGCTGACCCGAGGGTACGTGTTTCGAAGCCAATCTATTGATCCCGACTTCTGCCTTATTTTGGGCAGTCAGACAGTATCCCACCGTGCTTCCTTCGGGTGGCATGGCATCTAGGCACCGCAAGGGTGTTACAGCTGGCCGATTATATTATTATTTGTGGAGTGGACTGTATACTTCCAGTGTATGCATCACTTCTAGGTCACGTAATGTCTACACGAGAAAACGGACGAAAACGGAGTACCGTCCAAAGTCTGTTGAAAAATAGCCAACCTCAACAAGATCACATCCACCCCATTTTTGTAGCGGAACTCCTCATTTAAGAATTCAGCTGTCTACGAATATGAAGTTAGGATCAGATCAGTTCCTTAGAGTTCAGGCATGCGAGGAAAGCCATCAGGACTCATCTTCACGAGGAACGGTGATCCTCTTACAGCGAAAAATCGATGTGGACTGCAGGATAATTCGTACTGTCCTCTGCGATATGAGTGTGAAGGAAGCAGGGCGTTTCTTCCAAGCGACCATCATATCCATATTTATGAAAGCAGCGATGTTGCTCTCCCCCTAAAAAATCGTTCGACTGTAGCACCCTTTCGGTGCCTAGCTGGTATGCTACTTGAGGGAAGCACAGGGGGCTGGGTTCCTGCTAGGTTTCCCAGGCGCAGACAGGAGAACTCGAGATGCAGAGGCCGGGTTCAAACGGCGAACCTTCTGGTAAGTAAATTTATGTTCTAACCACTGAGCGGTTTCGGCCTATCTCTCCACCCGAGGAAGGTCGAGTTAGAAGTGGTCGGCCCTAAAAACTGCACACTCCAATCGCCCGGCGTATTATTCAATAGAGTAGAGGTACTTTTATAACCAGGGTCCGTTGTGGCTCACAGGGCAAATGCTGTGCGCGTCCGCATTAGAATTGAGACAGTCAAGCCTCTCTCTTTGCGTTCTCCGGTCAGGCTAGCTACCCGCGGCCAAGTAGATCAGACCATTGAGTCACTGGCTCTGGGACGGGCTCCTCGAAAAACCTCTAACAACCGTTGCTTCGCTTTCCGAACTTTCGAGACAGAGGCCAGGAGAAGGATTCCAGAAGAAAATCCTCCTTCCTCCTTGTGAATCAGATTTTCATGTCAAAGGTTCAAGAGATTTGGGTACCTCGACCAAACTCCCTTCGACACTGACAAGCTTGCAACTATTTGTTCACCAGTCCTCATTCAGACCCGCACCTCGCCCGCCTGGTGGTGCAATTGAGCCAACCCTTTTGCCAGTCCCCTAACCATTGTTCCGTTTCTAAACTACCGCCGAGGGAAATAAACAAAACAACGACTAAACTTCAACGGTTTGATCCACGCTGCAGCTTTCAATGTCCGTACTTAGCATCAAATTGGGCAAAAGACATCTCTTTCTGAAGCTTTACTTCCCTTTTTATTAGTGTGTGTTGTGTCTCTGAAAAAACTTCATGTCGGCCGTGCACCTAAAGCCGCCTAAGACGGCTTCACATTTTACTTTTCGTGTATCTCCTCGTTCTGTGTGGTGAACATTGTCTGTTCCTGGCCACTGGGAGCTTCAGCGCAAGCGCTCACACCGATATACACGGAGGTCACCAACCGCAAGCCAGTGGTGGAGTCAGACCATGTAGTTATCGCTTACATACACAAAGCGTCAATTAAGCATTGCCCCTCCGTCTAACTAGGCGAGGTGACTGCGATCATGCAGTTGTGCGCGCTTGGTATCGGTCGGCGATCCCTCAGACTTACACGCGCATTAGCGATCAACGTGTTTGATTTTTTCTTGTCGCCAATTCTTTCTTTTCTCCCAAATTATGGACTCCATGTGTTGTTTCGATTGGTTTTGATGAAATTGTCCAGATCACGCGGTTTCCGCTGATGCGTGATGTTTGATTCGGTGTTCCGAATCGCTGGATGTCTGAGAGTATTTGGGTTAGTTTGGGATTGGTAGACAGTGTGTTTGACGTGTTAACGACATTGTGTAATTTTGTGTTTTCCGTTGATTTCAGGTTTGGATTTGATTGGATGTGTTGGGTTGGATTCGGCTGAGTTCGTTTCGCCCGGGTTTGGTTCGCGCATCGGTTTGGTTCGGTTTTGGTATTGTTCGGCAGCCGGTTTGTGACCGTATGATTGGGCAATCGTGGATGCGTTTGGGGCAGGGCATGTGCAGTTTGGTATTGTTGTTGTTTGGACAATTCGGAGAGTGGTTCTGTTCAGGTTGGTTTATGTTATTTGTGGTATTGTACATTGATAGTTGGAATTGATGATGACAAGGTTTTTGTGATGAGTGAGTGACTCTGTCTTCTTCCTTGGAAGTCTGATGTGTATAGTTGTTGGACGTGTAGTTCTTATCGTTTCGTGATCAGCGTGTTTGATTTTGTTTTTTTTCTTCTCTCTCACCTCTTCTGTTTGTTGTTCCCAATTGTCAGTAGTATTTGCGGCTGTTGGAGACTGGCTCGTGGGTTATTTGTGGTGTACGTGGGATGTTCGTCGATGTGTTGGCCGCGGTGTGATTCGTGTTTGTTGGGGTATTGTTCCTGAGGACTGTGGGATATTGTGTTCTGCTAGGTGAGTTTCGTTAGTGTTTTTGTGTACTGTATGTGTTGTTTCGATTGGTTTTGATGAAATTGTCCAGATCACGCGGTTTCCGCTGATGCGTGATGTTTGATTCGGTGTTCCGAATCGCTGGATGTCTGAGAGTATTTGGGTTAGTTTGGGATTGGTAGACAGTGTGTTTGACGTGTTAACGACATTGTGTAATTTTGTGTTTTCCGTTGATTTCAGGTTTGGATTTGATTGGATGTGTTGGGTTGGATTCGGCTGAGTTCGTTTCGCCCGGGTTTGTTTCGCGCATCGGTTTGGTTCGGTTTTGGTATTGTTCGGCAGCCGGTTTGTGACCGTATGATTGGGCAATCGTGGATGCGTTTGGGGCAGGGCATGTGCAGTTTGGTATTGTTGTTGTTTGGACAATTCGGAGAGTGGTTCTGTTCAGGTTGGTTTATGTTATTTGTGGTATTGTACATTGATAGTTGGAATTGATGATGACAAGGTTTTTGTGATGAGTGAGTGACTCTGTCTTCTTCCTTGGAAGTCTGATGTGTATAGTTGTTGGACGTGTAGTTCTTATCGTTTCGTGATCAGCGTGTTTGATTTTGTTTTTTTTTCTTCTCTCTCACCTCTTCTGTTTGTTGTTCCCAATTGTCAGTAGTATTTGCGGCTGTTGGAGACTGGCTCGTGGGTTATTTGTGGTGTACGTGGGATGTTCGTCGATGTGTTGGCCGCGGTGTGATTCGTGTTTGTTGGGGTATTGTTCCTGAGGACTGTGGGATATTGTGTTCTGCTAGGTGAGTTTCGTTAGTGTTTTTGTGTACTGTATGTGTTGTTTCGATTGGTTTTGATGAAATTGTCCAGATCACGCGGTTTCCGCTGATGCGTGATGTTTGATTCGGTGTTCCGAATCGCTGGATGTCTGAGAGTATTTGGGTTAGTTTGGGATTGGTAGACAGTGTGTTTGACGTGTTAACGACATTGTGTAATTTTGTGTTTTCCGTTGATTTCAGGTTTGGATTTGATTGGATGTGTTGGGTTGGATTCGGCTGAGTTCGTTTCGCCCGGGTTTGTTTCGCGCATCGGTTTGGTTCGGTTTTGGTATTGTTCGGCAGCCGGTTTGTGACCGTATGATTGGGCAATCGTGGATGCGTTTGGGGCAGGGCATGTGCAGTTTGGTATTGTTGTTGTTTGGACAATTCGGAGAGTGGTTCTGTTCAGGTTGGTTTATGTTATTTGTGGTATTGTACATTGATAGTTGGAATTGATGATGACAAGGTTTTTGTGATGAGTGAGTGACTCTGTCTTCTTCCTTGGAAGTCTGATGTGTATAGTTGTTGGACGTGTAGTTCTTATCGTTTCGTGATCAGCGTGTTTGATTTTGTTTTTTTTTCTTCTCTCTCACCTCTTCTGTTTGTTGTTCCCAATTGTCAGTAGTATTTGCGGCTGTTGGAGACTGGCTCGTGGGTTATTTGTGGTGTACGTGGGATGTTCGTCGATGTGTTGGCCGCGGTGTGATTCGTGTTTGTTGGGGTATTGTTCCTGAGGACTGTGGGATATTGTGTTCTGCTAGGTGAGTTTCGTTAGTGTTTTTGTGTACTGTATGTGTTGTTTCGATTGGTTTTGATGAAATTGTCCAGATCACGCGGTTTCCGCTGATGCGTGATGTTTGATTCGGTGTTCCGAATCGCTGGATGTCTGAGAGTATTTGGGTTAGTTTGGGATTGGTAGACAGTGTGTTTGACGTGTTAACGACATTGTGTAATTTTGTGTTTTCCGTTGATTTCAGGTTTGGATTTGATTGGATGTGTTGGGTTGGATTCGGCTGAGTTCGTTTCGCCCGGGTTTGTTTCGCGCATCGGTTTGGTTCGGTTTTGGTATTGTTCGGCAGCCGGTTTGTGACCGTATGATTGGGCAATCGTGGATGCGTTTGGGGCAGGGCATGTGCAGTTTGGTATTGTTGTTGTTTGGACAATTCGGAGAGTGGTTCTGTTCAGGTTGGTTTATGTTATTTGTGGTATTGTACATTGATAGTTGGAATTGATGATGACAAGGTTTTTGTGATGAGTGAGTGACTCTGTCTTCTTCCTTGGAAGTCTGATGTGTATAGTTGTTGGACGTGTAGTTCTTATCGTTTCTGCGTTTTACTACGCTGCATCCTGCCGGGTTTGAATTCTTTATTGTCTCAAATCTGATGATTATCGCGTGGTGACGAGTCGTGGTCTTCGGTGGCATTTCTGTGTCTGTATCCACGATCACCTTCGTCAATCATTTCATCGAACTGGCTGCTCCCACGCTTCCTTACATGACCCTCCTGTGTACGTGTGTTGATTGCTGGGCCGCCGCGTAGGTTATTGAGTTGAATCTCGTCTAGTTTTGTTAGCTCTGACGGAAATATGTCTGATGATGTCTGCAACAATCTCAAAGGCACGAATGACGTTTGCTGGTTTGCGTCACTTGTGGCGTCAAAAAGACATGTCACTGGGTCTTAAGGTCGCTTGTACTGGGCTACAGTAGGGTTTGGCCTCTGTGGACAGATAATGTGAGGCGTCTTCGGGTTTTTGTCAACCGATGACTCAGGAGCTTTGCTGGTTTTGGTCGTTTTTATCTGTCACATTAGTGTATTTCATCCTTGGTGACCGTTGCTCACGTCCCACCTGTAGAAGAAGCTGACATCTGTGATCAGTTTCCGTTTGTACGGGTGGGGTCGTGTTTTCGGTTTCAGGGGTCCGCCAGCGTGGTCGAACGCTGAAAAATTTCCACTTCATCCTGATGTGCATTTTTTATCGGCATGTTTTTCCATCGGACCCACGTCAGCACGCCTGTTGTTTATTTTCCTTATTTGGCAGGAAGCGAGTACAGTTCATTCATCCCTATACGCCTGGTAGTTCGTTCGAGTGGTGGGCCCAGACTCTGTGACTTAATTTGACGTTCAGATCGAGGTCCCCAAATTGGTAGTTTAGCCGGCTGTCTGGTTGATATCGACTGGTGGTCTGCCCAACTCCAGTGTGGGAACGCAACAGTTTACCGGGAATATCACAATGAACCGATGTTCCGCAAACCGCGAACTTTTGCAATATGTTCAGCGGATCTCTCATAGGATAGCCGAGCTTTTCGTTTCGACTTCCTGGAAATCGTTTTTTATGTAGCGTTTTGACCATTTTATGTAACTGTTTTCAGTGTATATTTAGTGGTGTCATCATATTTTTGGGAGTGTTTCATTTTTTTTTGGTACCGCGTACTTTTCTCTAACGGAACGTTTTTGGGTATAATTTTTCTTCTGTCGACATCTTCGTGATTCAAAACTTTCGCTCGTTTTCTCGGATTTCCTTGTGTTCATAGTAAATGAAATAAGTGCCACTGTTATTTTTCTTAGCTTATTCTAAATCGACCCAGCTTGTTTTTCTTTGCTCAGCCCGTGATCCAGAGTCCTTTTGGAATCCAGGTAGTGTTTGTTCAACAAACCTACCATCCATCTTTTCTTCACCCATGTGCTTTGGTTGAGTTTCCGATTTTTAACCGGCCCGACACCCTACATTTGTTGTATCTAACTCCTGCCCCCGTTCCCGTGCCGGAAAAAAGATTCGCTAACAAAGAACACAACAGCTTTATTGCCTAGCGGTATTTAACGGACGCTTTTGACATTGATCCAGGCTGTCTGATCGATGTTTAGTGAACACCCATCAACATCGACCGGGCTTCTGTGAAATGCCTGAACACTGATCATGGTCGGTCGTGCTACTGTGACGTGTCTGAACACTCATCGGCTTTTGCTAAAATTGATTGAGTGATTGACTGGCCAGGATGCTTGCCGGTGGAGTTTTAGAGTCTCACTAGGTTCCGGGCATTCTGGGGTTATTTTCAGGAGTCTGACCATCCTGCTAACACTCGACCACCACTATAACGTTTTCTTTAGGCTTGCTTTTTACTTGAGGCTCTGGTACACATCAATACTCTGGCGTCTACTTTGTTCGAGGTACACACTTACCGTACTTCCAAAGCCATCCTCCTTTATCAGGAACAGACTTCTGAAAGTTGCACCACACCAGGTGCTAACTGACTGCGTCATGTTCACAATGAAGTAGCGCATGAGTGATTATCTGCTAGTGAATCGGAATCAACAGGGCGGCAACTATCTTACAACCTTATGTTCTACTTGAACCCAAATTGCACTGTTTTCGAGAAATACACTCATTTGCATATCAATTTGGTTTTTGCGAGAGACTCACCTGGAACCCAGCTGAATCTCCCGTTTGCGATGTTTTCAGGCAACTGAATGTGCTGCACCAGGCCGCCTCATGTTCCAGTTGCTACGATATTCGAGATATCGCGATACATGTATATTCGTAATGGACTACTCATAAGGTTGCTGAAAACTCTTCGACAGCCCACGACCGGTTTCGCCCTTCTTGGGGCTCATCAGGTAGGCGCAGTCCCCGAGTTTCCGTCAACCTTATTTTCTACTTGAACTTAAATTGGACTGGTTTGGACAAATACACTCACTTGCATGCCGATTTGGGATGCCTGAAAACATCACAAACGGGAGATTCAGCTGGGTTCCAAGTGAGTCTCTCGCAAAAACCAAATTGATATGCAAATGAGTGTATTTCTCGAAAACAGTGCAATTTGGGTTCAAGTAGAACATAAGGTTGACGGAAACTCGGGGACTGTGCCTACCTGATGAGCCCCAAGAAGGGCGAAACCGGTCGTGGGCTGTCGAAAAATTTTCAGCAACCTTATGAGTAGTGCATTACGCATATACTGTATGTCTTGTTGACGGAAGGCTTGCGGGCACAGGTCGTAAAATAGCGAGGCGAAATGATAGTTGCTTTCAAACTGACTGCTGTGGGATCTCTCCTTCTTTGGGATCCACGTAATTTATTGGTTAGAAATTCG
Source organism: Clonorchis sinensis (assembly GCA_003604175.2). Taxonomy (NCBI): domain Eukaryota; kingdom Metazoa; phylum Platyhelminthes; class Trematoda; order Opisthorchiida; family Opisthorchiidae; genus Clonorchis; species Clonorchis sinensis. The sequence continues at coordinate 132,815,391 of CM030370.1, forward strand.
TAACAGGTCCCAGTGGCAAACACGTCGCCTCCCACGCGGACTACCCAATTAAAGCCCCGTTTGTCGGACTGTTGTATGGTCAGGTTCGCAAAAGATGTTCGGTCGATTTCACCGACTGCGGTGTGATGCTCAGATGATTTAATTCTATTGTAATTTTCCATCGAGACAACGCTTTTTCACGAAGTCTCTGCCTTTCTTTCTTGCCATTCTTTGCTTAATTATCCCTTTCTCATGGTTGCATGGCAGTCAAGCACCAATCTTTACTGTTGGCCTGTTGCAGTCGATTATGATGATAGGCTTAGGTCTCTCTGTAATGTAAATATGAGTGTGCACACGTTACGCACAGGTTTTATTACGTGGAACTTCGCACGCAGCCAGGCAACCTGCAGTATGTTTAATCGAACATTACCGTAGTGGCAGTTCAGTGCAGGACGAGAGGGAAGCCCAACAAATTCACTCAGTTTTTGGATTTGGAAGCGTCTGCTTTCATTCGTTACGTTTCGCGGGCACACGCATGAGGAAGCGTCTTCAGATGTGGTATTCCCTCATAACCTGCACACACGTATTACTCGATATAGCTCTATGATTAAGGTGCCGACTTACTTCTCGGGAAGTTCGTGGTCCGAACCCAACCCCGGCGTCTCGATTGCTCCTGCTTGGGTTTGGGCAACCTCACAGTATCTCAGCCCTCATGCTTCCTTCGGATGGTGTGGCAACTATACACCAAAAGCGTGTTGCAGCTGAACGATCTGTACCTGCATGACTTACCATGTCCCGTAATACCATCTATCTTCATTTCAGCCTATTTGAGGTGGGAACCATGTTACGTCAGTTAGTTCCTTCCCGGTATTCACTTACATCGTTCGGCCATTCTGTCCGTGCTACGCTACTATCCTGTCGCCACAGTTTATTTTCTTCGGGGTCCGGTGTTGTGGATGAGCCGGATCCCGATCTAACGGTGTTGCAACATGCAAGATTTCACGAGTTGCGTCGAACGGAATCGATTGAGAACCGAAAAGCTCGTTTGATCTATCAGAGCAGGAAGCGAGGTAATCTGGAGAATGGAATATTACTCAGGTCAGTGAATTTCCGTGTCATGGAATTACTATGAGATTTGTGTCTATCACAGGTTTTCATCAAATACGAACAACGTGGTTTCATTCCCAGTAGCAGCGCTGTTTGTGGTAGACAGGATCTAAATCTAGTGTTGGATGGGGTACTTTTTACAACATAGACATTGATATACTTGTGAATAGTTTCCGAAGCTGTCCCCACTTGTGTTAGTTCTATCCAGTCGTACAACCGTGAACTGTACGTATATGTACGGTGGTTCGGATCGCCACAGCTTATGTTAGCGGACGATTTGGGATAGACGGTGCACAGAAGAACAAATAAAAGACGGAATAGTAGTGGTATGATGACTTGTCAGAGAAGGGCAGATACAACAGCACGACTGAATATGTGAGTACCTCAAACCAATGCTGTGGTGGGTCAATGATCCCTCAGCCTCACAGACGACATTCACCAGTCGGGTCTGACCCTTTATGTTTTTCATACTCCGCCTGTAGGATCTGGGTTTATTCCCTTTCCTGAAGAAAGAACGATGATAGCAGTGACTGCGCTGACTCGTCCCTGTGTCACTAACACCAATACGTAGCGAATTTTTGTTCTGAATGGGTTGGTCACTAAAGATACCGGGGGTAATACTAATAATCGTTCAGCTGTAACACCCTTTCGGTGCCTAATTGCCATGCCACCCGAAGGAACTACGAGGGCTGGGTTATTGCCAGGTTGCCCAAGGCTAGACAGGGGAAGTCGAGAGGCAGAGGTCGGGTTCGAACCACGGACCTTCCGGATAGTAAATCGACGCTCTAACCATTGAGTCATCTCGTCCCCACGTGAAATAATAAAAGCAACGTTGTCAGCAAGACGACAGTTGAGGAAATTCTAGGCTACAAAGGGATTAGGAAATCATCGTCAGAAGGCAAACGATACTTACATCAGCAGCGGCAAAAATTTAGGGCAGCGTAGGGAAAGCAGCGGTCGACCGAAGAATTTTTTTTAGCACACCTCAATAGCCAGTGCGATAGTATTTGCTTTACGGTGAAAACTGGAATTGGCGACTGCGCTTCGTTCTTCCTTGAATGTTTTGTTAAATTTAGACAGATGAGGCCCGGATTCTCATCGTCATATTTAAACGATGGGGGAAAGGATAGTGCAGTCGCCAGGTTAGTGCGCCCGTCGGTTGTCTTCAGATCCACAGACGGCTCTAAAAGGCTTGCACGCGTTGTCTTGACCAGCACAGACACCTGAAACCGCCAATACCACAATCGATGTGCCCAAACAGGGTATCTTCGAAGCAGAAAGATCTTGGGTTTATGTGACACAGTTGTGGGAGATTGCCTCACTAAACATAAGGATTGAAGCATGATCCCATGAGTGACCCATACAAGCTGAACTTCAGTAATTTTGGTGAAGTTTACACTGGTCAAACATGTTGTCAGTTAAACGCGCACACCAACTAACATCGGTGAAATGTAAGATCGAAGCTTCACAACGAAGTCCATCAAAAACACGTCTAAACGATGGCATACTCGCTATATTTAGTTTGAATGGATCATACGAACTATCAAATGCTGGTCGACAAAGGCCGTCTTTTCTATCGTTGAATTTACGATGACGTCATTCCCGAAGGTCAACTGTACATTTGCGTCCCTAAGAGAGACACTCTGAGAGGATGAGTCGAAATTGTTCCATTCTATGACAGTCCTGCGACGCAAACGATGCTTGTAGGGATCAACTAGAAATGCCTTTTCCTGAAAAGAGGTTTCTTTAGGGAGGACAATTGTATAGTGGCTGCAAATTTACACTCTGGGACGCAACTTGTTGTTTTCTACTTCCCCGTGGGTGCCCCTTTACAATAGGACTACCGCGATCGGTTTCAATAGTTTTGTTAAATAAGACACCTTACTTCTTCCCGGTTTTATTACTAGCATTTTTTGTGCCACTTCTCTTTAATCCTAGCACTTTCGTGGATGAATACATGGACAAATTGACACCGGAACAAGTGGGTTCCTATGATGCCTTGATCAACCTACCAGACAGCGATTGGGACATATACTATTGGGTTACAGGTAGGTCGGATTCTTTCGTTGTCCAATTTTCTGTTGGATGTTGCTGGGGCTTAATACTTTAGTTGCCGTGTGTTTTATACCCGAATCTAACCCAATCGTTCAGCTTTGTCACCCTTTCGGTGCATGGTTGCCATACAGTCCGAAAGAAGCACGTGAACGTGGACAGCTCGAAAATCTAAGAAAAAGCAGCCGAAAAGTTAAAATGTGTTTCAAACCATGAACATTCCGATATGTAGTTTGCTCTCTGCCCATTAGGCTGTCTTGAAAGTCCAGGTTATGTAAAATCCGGGCCATAGTCTGGTCTCACAGACCCACCTTTTGCCCCATTCGATAACAGATTAGAACAGAGGTAGGTGAAAGGAATCTGCGCTCTGGAGATTGGGTAGGTGGTTCATCACTATCGACGCAGACCGCAAGACTGACAAGCGCACAGTGAGAACCACAGAGTTGTACTGGGTAGAAAAGGGGGCAGTAAAAATATCAATATTCACTCGTGCGCGCCATTAATTAGATGTCGAGGTAGTCGACTATTGTCAGTCTATATGAGAATCCCTACAGATGGAAAGGGTAAGTAACAGGACCAGAACACCCAGAGATTACAAACATCCATGAATGTCTGCTCGCATGCAAGACGTCTAGGGTAGGATCTTTAGGAGGTTTGCGAATCGACCTAACCCAATCTTCAATGTACCAGGTCATCGTTTCTATGCGCGCCGCCTAGGAAGGATTGATTTCTCGTCCTTCTGGACACCTTCGTACGCTACTCTGGTTACATGCACTCAATTATCCTGTGGTTTTACCGTTGTCGCGCGCCTTTTTCGTTTCCGAGGGGACAGCAGGCCAAAGGACGTAACATGCTGGCTTATATCGATCAGGGGGATTTCTGGTGCTTCAGGTACTTCATTTTGTCTAGGAAAAGCCTAAGGCATCTTGAGTTCCCAACTTTCCTGCTTTGCTCACCGTGTCTGTTGCTACTACCCTATCAGTTTGTCCACTTGCCGACACATTCAGATATCTTTTAGATCTGATTGTCAGTCCACTTCCCCTTCATGAAGCCCGGTCCCCGTATGAGGATTCACTTATCTCAGGATCTCATCAGTGGGTGTGATGAAGAGAAAAGGCAGCAGGAAAACGCTGTCTCGTACCAAGGTTTCAGATAATGTCCTCGCCCTTGATTCGAACAACAGATCTCGAGTAAGGTAAATGTCGCACTAATGGAGGCGATACCAACGAGCACCGCAATATGGACTTGTGCGAGACAAATCTTCGAAAGACCGCGGTGCGCCATTGGTAGTGCTTCAACATCATCATGTGCTTACCATAATTTTCAGGATCATCCCTAATCTGATCTCCGCATTGAATGGCCCACGCCTTCCATATGGTCCTAGGCGGGACCTCGGCAATTATCAAAAGGACCAAACAGTTCATCAGGACTTTTCCACTCTGTTTCCGGAGACCAGTTGCCACTAGTTTACCTAAGCTCGGCTGATGCGGATCCAGCGGTGAACTGGATCACGGACCGTGCCTCCCCGGAAGTCACTTCGAACAAGCCTGATAGTACTCCGGCACCGGATGGGCGTTCATTTGTGGCGCCCTGTCTTGTAAAAACTTTGACCGATACTCAGGCATTTCAGCAGGAAGACACTCGCACTTGTATCGTTTTGGCTGCACCTTCCCTTTCATGGATGGCGGTGTGCAACACATTTCTTTCGGTTCCAGTCCTCCTGGTCAATATCTTGGCTTGCTCTGTTTACCAAGAAAGCAAACCGAGATACGCTCTCGCAACATGTCGGCGAGACCTCTCTCGTATTTTCGGCCAGTTTTATCATTATATATATATATATATAATATACTAGTTCATCTGAATGTATTCAGAACGTAGAGTATTTTCCCCCCACGTCCATTTCATATCGTTTTCGTCCACAATCCCTGGGGGACTGTACTCAGTAGGCTCCGAAACTTCTTGTTGATACCCTATCGGGACATTCCAATAGCTACAGAACCTATCAGCCATTGCTCTGCAAACTTAGCGTATGCCTCAGCTTTGGTCGTTGCTGACGCACAAAACCCATGTGCAGCCAGTGACCCTACACTCCGTTCTAACTTCCGTTTTCGGAGCATGGTTAAACACTCCTCGTTCTTCTCAACTGACCTCCAACAGTCAAATTCCATACCTCAGAAGCAAACATGAGTAGCTTCTCTCACAATGTTGGACGAAGCCAAATTGATGTCATTGACCGGATTGTCGTAAGGCTAACTCACAAAGTCAGTCGCACGATTCATTAAACTGGTAGTTTCCGAGTCAGTTTCCCTCCCCTCGCCACTTGGTTGATGTGAGAAATAGGTTATTGTGAATTGACAAATGCTCAAATGAGAACGTTCGATGTTCCAGTGGTAGGAGGCGACAAAATCGTGAGCCACTAGCCGGTGATTAGTCACAGACTGACTAAAGGCTGTGGATGAAGTGATTTAAGTGAAGCGGAAGGTGTATTGACTTTTCCGGGTGGCTGGACATTCCTAACTGGGAACTCCTATGGGGGAAAGATAATTTTGAACTGTTTGGAGTACCATGATCCTGAGAAGTCTATTTGATCGCCCGTGACTCGATCAACAGGAAGTAGAGTCGGTTAACCTCGTTGTTAATGAATATGAGCAAATTAGGCTGCCGAAATACCTCCATTGACAGCTTCAATTCTTTTTATCGGCGAAAATCAGGTTTCCATTTCCCCATGACCGGTGCTTTCGTGAATTACAGCAACCGTCAAACTTGTCGTGTGGTTTTAAGGAGTGTTGTCATCATGCACCTGACCGTGATACCGCTTATCGTCCATCGGCAGCTATGGTTTGAGGCATTGAAGATACTGGCTTGTCCTCACGCAGCAGGTAGCCGGGGTGAAATAAATGACTAAATGAGTACCTATTGTAGTGAACAACTCCAGACCGACCAATCGCCTTAACTTCTTGAGTTTGGCCTCTGCGTGAGGACGAGCTGACTCTGTAGGAAATCATTTTGAAGACCCCCTGCACAACCTGTGAAAGTGTGCCTTCACAATTCTGAGGGTGAAAAATTTAGGTACATTGAAGAGGTTGGCTTCTTTGGCTATCCAGGCAATTTACTTCATCAATCTGTTCGTTGCTCGTCATGTTTTAGTAGAAGGATTGCGTCTTAAAGGGCCTGATCGGGACACTGCATTTGACGCGACCCGCATGATCAGCGTTTACACAGTGTACATTCCCTATGGGCATTTGCGTACCGATTTTGGCTGTGTGGATTTGTACGTTCTTCATTGGATACCCACAGCACGAAGTGCGGTTAAAGAGAATATTATAAATGCTGTCATCTAGATTCATTCCCAACTCGTCTAACCCGCCCACCGAAGCATTTGTCGGACTATGTGTGCTTTGACGGTGTCACGGACGTTGTCTTCCCCAGAGGATCACAACAGACTCATTAGCTATGGAAACCTTTTCTCTAAGGACATCCTGTACGAGCCTGTGTCCTGCTGACCTTTGTACATTGCCTCTTTGGAGTAAATGCTTTCGAGAAATCGAATTCTTTTCCCTGGAAGAGTATATATCCTTACTGTTATTATATGACAGATTCGCCTTACAAGGACATACTACTAATTTAAATTGGTTACTCGAGACACTGTGTCACCCCATTTCCTGTTGCTCGTCACACTCGTGTAGCACTACTAAACGGGAGCCTTCAGTGGAAATGAGCCTGAAGTGGGAATTTCCACAGCCTGGCGTCGCGATAAGCTGCAACTGCCAAGCGACCATACAATATTCGGCACTCCAGTTTGCTGTTTTCTCAGTAATTTCGTTGTTAGCTTGATTGACGTACACTAGTGCTCTTTTTTTACAAGTGTAGCGCCATCGGAGGCATCAGGCGGCAGACCAGTTGAGTTAGGTGATTGATGGTCAGTCAGCGCACTGCGCTTCCAGAAAGTTAACTATTAGTTGTTGCTGTCTATAAGGAATGGATGATGAGCTTTCTGGAAAAAATTGCAGCATGACTATATCATCCGATTCAGCTGTTCCAGAATGTAAATCTGCGATATGAACCGCTCAGCTGAAGGTAAAATCAACATGTAAATACCGGCATTTTGTTATAAGTTTCGTTATAAGTTCATCTAAACGATGCAGAGCCTACAGTTCCTTCTATTTCTTAGGCTTTCTAGCGCGAATTCGATACAGACACTTCGTTTCGCATAGGGTATACAACACAATGCAAACATGAGTTTGCCGGAAATCACCATGGTTTCAACGCTTATCAGTTGGTCTTAATGTTTATCAGGTCTTATAGCCGGCTCAGACGCGTCACCTGTTCAGCGATCGATCAATCCGCCGTCGAAGGCCGTCAGCAGGTGAACCGAATTTCGTGACATCAATGTATTATCCTTGGGTGTGATACTACTGTTAGGACTGGGCAAAACTCTTTGACAACCCGGCTTCCACTTATTATACTCCTCAGATAGAAGTAGTCACTGAATTCACATCAACGTCATTTCGCAATTGCAGAGTTGATGTGGCCTCTAGTATTGCTCAGAATATGTGAATTTGAGGATCCTTTGCTGTGACGGTGAGCCAACTGTAGTCCTTTAATTGTCGGGTTGGTGAGATACATGTAGACTACTTCTACCGGTGTGGACGAAAATTGATATAGGAATGTTGCTGTTGAACGTATTGTGCACGCAATAGACGTAATTTTCTCCATTTGGTTAGATGACTCCCTTGTAAAACGGCCTTTCCTTCCAGGTTGATCTCTCTTGTTATGCTGCGGAGATCATTATTACTGACTGTGTGTTTGCTTTACCAGATGCCAAAGAAGTGCCGGATGTTTTCCGAACGGACGTTTTGGAAATGTTACGGGATCATGCGAAAAATAAAGAAAAACAATTGAGAAATCAGCAGCCTCCTCTGAAACCTCGATTGTAGATTTGATCTCGCCCATCACACACTTTTTTCATACTTCTATTCATTGACTTCACCTTCAGTATCGTTCAATAGAAACATCACCCAAATTTCCAGAGTAGTTCTATTTCCGCGGGATTTCAATCGTTCTACTCGAAATGCTGCTTCAACAGAAGCTCCCTGTACACTTTTCTGGATAGGTCATTTCAGTTGTAGGTTGCAGTCATTCCCCACACACCGGCGGCTCTCAACCGGAAAGGGGTAATACGACATAGGCTTTGGGTTCTGCTGTACCTGTTATAGTGTTTTCGCGCTGAAGTGAACCGCGGAAGCTTTCGCAATGCGTCAGTCCATATGGTTAAAATCCACATATTTGAACCACCTACCCTTTCTAAATTCATTGGGGCGCAGTAATTCTGGTGTATGTAGAGTGGTCCGTCCCCCTCTGCCACATCCAGTCAGACTGTCAACCCACCGTTACAAAGTCAGGAACACTTGCGGATGGACGTCTTGATGAAGTGGTTCAACTCAATATCTATGTATGTTGTGTCTGTTCTGTTATGCACAGCAGCCAGCTTTGGTCAAACTGTTTTGGTCTGATATAGGTTTCAATGCCCAGGAAATTGATCACCTCGGAGTGGCAGGTCTTCCGGGAGTTTAATTCAGGCAGGAAGTTTTTCAGTACGAGAATCTGGATTTCGCACAGCGTCCGCGAACCCTTTTTGAAGATAGGAATAACAGTCGACATCCAGCAACTTTCTCTTTGTTCTCTGTAGCACCAATGTACTTTGTCAGCTGGGTTAACAAGGCTTCTCCGACTTCCTTGAACAGGACTGAATAAAGACCGTCAGTTCCTGGTGCGCTCTCAAGTTTCACTGCTGATATTCCGTACTTTATTTCCTCCGACGGGCGATTAAGGTTTACATTCCTTTCGACCGTATGCAATTTCTCCACAGGCTGGGTTGCAGGAGGCCAGCTGAACTGTGTTCGGCTCATCTTTCCAGTCAACGTTTTTGTGAGTGAATTAATGGGCCGCCTTTTCTACTGATCGTTTCACTAACCGCTGCTCTTCTAGGGCCAGTTGATCGCATCAGTTGGTATAGGACACGGCTGTTTCCGGTAGCAAAAGCCTTCTTCATCTCCGGAGCTTTCGACGCCAACCAGAGCAATCAGTCTTTCTTTAGGCTCTTCACTATTTGGGGTTTGACCGCACCGTCGTACTTATTGCCTGCTGGTATGGATTTCCTGGCATCATTCATGGATAACGATCTCGACGATATCCAATGGTCTTGTGGTCGAATTGGAGAAATCGGACAGACAGCAGAGAACGCCGCTAACATAGCTCCTTTCGCATTTTGCCACGCTTCATCCACATGCTCACTGCCAGTGCAGTATTGGTTTGCTGTGGAGAGTTGTTGGGCTAGCGCAGATCCATACTTTTGAACTATGGTAGTTTTTCGAAGACGATGGAGTGGCTTGCTTCTTGTTGGCTTACGAGGGCTTGAGGGAAAACGAACTGTCAGGCATGCATGCAACGTGGCATGATCGGAGTCAAGTTGTGCGATTCAGAAGGATCGGTAGTCTTGAATTGTAGTTCTCCACTGGTGGCTGATGTCCACGTGACTCAACTGGATCCACGGTTGATTTGAAGTTGGTGGCCGTCAAGTTACGCGATGCGAACGTTTATGCTGAAAGTCCGTACAGGCCAGAAACAGTTTATCAGCACATAATTGGAGGGGTCGCTGTCCGTTGTCTGTGCGACGAGCATCGACTCCGAATCGACCGTCCAGATGCGATTCCAAGGTGCTCAGAAGACCGATTTAGGCATTCCTACAAGGATGACAACTTCAGTGTCTCTGGCTGGACGAATGAGCCCGGATAACTCTCGATAGAAAGTATCCTTCTCAGAACTGCACTCCGTTGGGGTATAAGCCGACGTAACAAACAGGCACCGCATTTTATGCCGAGGGGCGTTGAGCTTGACTGAACTGGATAACCAGAGGCACAAAGACGACGATCCGATCCAGCAAAGCGCAGTCAGCTGTGAGGTTGAGTGCGACTCCCACGCCGTATAATCCACGAGTCCTCGTTTCTGGATGACCGGACACGGAGAGAGAAATGTAGAACACCTGAGTTCGTCCTTGGCGTTCTGAGATGCATAATCACGCTTGGGTCTTGTATGCGTGTTTCGGAGATACAGCATACATCAATTTTAAGGGAATGCAAGGTTTCAGCGAGCATTGTCTGTTTGCGAATTTGACATAGAGTACGTTCGTTGGACGTAGCTATATGGAAAGGATTTCTGGATTTAGAAGGGTGTTATTTTGTTTATTGTTAATAGACAGTGGGGAGCATAAGGACCCTCGGTCAGATAACTGACAGTCGGATGACTTAACGACGTGTGCTTGTGTGGTGGGAAGGGACATCGGTGGACACAGATCTGCGTGGGCAAATGATACTCCCGGTTTCCCAGCCGTAGGAAGGAGGTTCACTTGAGGTAGCCCATTTTGAGCCTTTGACTCAAAAATCTGACCCGCCAGATAGTGGGAGGATGTAGGGTTTTGTTCAAATCCCCCCTCTAGCCTCTGACTCGAAAGCCTGACCCATGAGGCAGAGGCCAGTAGGGTTTTCTTTGGGTACCCTGCCCGGAGCCGATGACTCAATAGTCTGACCTGCTCGGCTGCAGCGGGTTGGCCTAACCCGAGGGCGCAGGGAATAAGGCATTGCTGTCTCACTCCCGATATAGCTGCGCGCAGCAAGTACCTTTTGAGCAGCACCGTACTGAATAATGCATCAACCGTTTGGCAGTCAGTGTGTGGGATTTTTAGGGCCGACCGTTTCTAACCCATCCTTCCTCGGAGGAACGTAGCAACGCTGCTTCAATCATTATAGACATGCTGGTCGCCTGTTGGGAACACCTTAATGCCTTTATACTCCTACGGACAGGACGATTTTACCTCCAGACCCCCTCCTAGTACGGGGTCTCTTTACTCTTAGTCTGACTGCTCCCTTTTGGCCTTCCTGGCTTGCTTACACCTTGTGGAGCGAAGTTGCAGCCAATGTATCCCGCGGGATCACTGCAGCACTCGAGACGTCCACCATGTCAAGGTGGTAGCTTTTGGTCGCGGTACAAATCTGTAGGTAGTTCTAGCGCGCGTATGAAATGCGGCGTGAGCTTTACGGCTGTCACCAATACACTTCATGAAAGCTTAGCTCCGTGGTTGGTTATTCGGCTGCTCAGTCCAGGTCTTTCTTCGTTCAGGGCACAAGAAATAAAGCCTGTCCGTCGAAGATGAAGATCATTCACTTCAGCCGAGATGTCACGGGATACTATCGAGCTGTAAACGATTATCAATGTGGCGTTAAAATATCGTAGACGAAAGTTGAAGCAATGGAAACATTTCATTTGCTGTTTCCTGAGGGTACCTTCGCATACCATGTGCATCTCTCATGATCATGGTTGCACTTGGGCTGGGATATTGTCAGGGCGCCCACATCTAGACAGGAGGACGATTAGGGTCCTCAACCAAAGCCTTTGGCTCAAAAGTCTGACCGCAAGCCAGCGGTGTTTGGCGGGAAATGCAAATGTATTACCATCTTTACGGAACAGGTCGCCACATGTTCCAACCCCCACCCTGGAGGACCAGGAAACTGTTAATCAGACCTCTAACTATTGACCAACCTGGTATGAGAGACTGAGTGTCGCGGGACACCCCCCCCCAGTATAGCTCAATGGGTCGCTGAGGTGCGCAAACCTTCACATCACGGTATGGTCTAGTCTCTTTGTGACTGGCATAAGAGTTAACTTCACAAAAATACTCGTTCGTCACATTCCGTCACAAAAAATTCTACTTCCAAACCGGATAAAAAGCAGGTCTGGTTTTTGAGAGAAACATAAATGGGATATTCTTTAATCTAGGAAAACAAAAATCAAGATGCGGACAATTTCGGTTGATTTCATTCAGTTCCAATACGAAACCTCGGTGAAGGAAGTTTTGACAGCTGGAACCACCACACTTAGGTGCATGGTTTGTGAGCTTGAAGACTGACTGACGGGTCCTTCTAGTGATGATTCGGTGGTTTAGTCAATATATGTGAGTTCAAGTGAGAAAATGTCCTGAAAACTGATTCTGTCCATCACTGCATGCTAGTTTGAACCTCTTGTCTGAATACCGTTCTCAGTGATATTCTTCGACCATCTATACTTCAAATAGTAAACGGACGAAACAGATGTAAACCTGTGCGATTTTGTCTTCTGTGTTAGTAAGACCAAGGCGAATAGCCATAGAACTCCTGGTAGCTGCTATGATACACAAACGGTGCAACATTAGGTGGATAGCTGCACTCTGAAAGTTCACATTTTGGGCTGCGGCGCTGGTCGCCAAATGGTATCCTAGATAAAGCACAATCCCAGGCGAAATTCGCGACTATACAATCATAATCGAACTAATAGAAATTATTCGTAATGTGAAGAGACTGACTTGCATATCATATGCGCAAAAACACGTGAACAGAACCTACGATCGTACGTACTGGCAGGGTGGCATTGGAGGTAAAACTTTAAAATACGGCAGAACCTTCAGGATAGGCCGTGTTAAATTCAATCCATGATTGGCACTATTAAAACTCCTCGAAAGCCCCTTCCAAGACACATGTAACAAAACGTAGGGAAAATTCAATTCAAAGGCATTTAATCCGTCCAGAAGAAAACATCCCGAGAAGGATGTACTCGACAGGAACAACCCGGAAGTGCATAATCTTTCGTTCATTACACTGAGCGATACACGACTGGAGCAATAACCGTCATGTTTGAACGTCTCTTCCAACCGACAAAATCCCATAACAAAAATAACCTGACCAATCTGCAGGGAGGGAGGGAGCGACTGCAGATCAAAACGGTACAGTAACAAAAGTAGTCTGGAAAAACAGGACAGTATTAAAAGAACTCGGAATGTTATGGGGGACGAGAAAAAATAGCGAACAAGAAAAGAGTAGCAAAACAAGGACAGGATAAACGGTGTCATGTTGACCAGAAAAATCATGTACAACTATACAGAAGTGAGCGGTATAACCACTGTACGGTATGTACGTGGTTCTTACGGGTGATGATGATGATGAACGGTATACAGAAGAAGTTGATTTCGAAGATCCGGTGTGTGGGGAAACAGAGCTAAGGCTCGGCGCAACCCGGTTAGAAGAAGGTTGGCCCACTTTGTGTCCGGGACCTGTCGTTGTGAGAGCCACAGTTGTGCACAGCCAGCCAGAACCTTTGCAAGAAGCTGGATGGGGTAACAGGGTAAGAGCTGGGTTGGTTCGAGGGATAGTTGCAGAACCACATCAAACATGCAGATGAAGCTCTATTACCAACATGACTAACTGTTCATGATGGGTAACGACTACGCTTATAGATAAGGCACCATGCGGTCTACTGGCTAGATTTAGTTTACCAGGTGTGGATGTCATAGTGTACTCCACCGGTATGGTAACAGGCAACAACGTGAAAACGATAAAAGTGCTTCGCTCTCATCCAGTCTGGTCGCCTAATTGGGTGACCGAATTCGAAGATGTCCATGAAAACTCAATGTTTACACTTTAACAGCCTGTGCCAATGTGGCCGACGCCTTTCGAGCTCTGGTCGCTGTTGAATGCCTATATCTGAGATCCTAGTACAAAAAAAATACCAAACAGACGCTACTCCCAAAGAGATAAGAAACTAACTGATTAGCTATGCACTTGTGAGTAACATGAGTAACTTTCAGGAAGAGAACTAAAACACAACTGTGTAAACTAAAGCACAATAAGACTCACAGCATCCATTGGTATTTCGGATTGCAATCGCAAACTGGTTGCAATAGCCTGAAACAATACGGACCACTCAAAGCTCAAACGTTTTGACTTCGCACTTTTCAGCCTCTTTTTCTCTCGAAGTTCCTGATCAGCAGGAGGTTCGACTATAGACCGACATCGTTCCAGCGCCCAGTGGGCCAGTGCGTTCCATCGAACCGGGTCATCTGGACGTCTGGCCACAAAACGAGAAATATAAGCCAATCCGGAAGATAGACCGGAACCCGACTATAAATCGAAAGAATGCGAAAGTATATGGTTCGTCAACTACTGCACGCAAAAGTGGGAACACAGGTGTTCATAAGCAAAGGTTAGTAGCCAGGCTGATGGGGAAACTCCATCGCATAATGCATGAACGAGTGGGAATATCTGAACAAAATGAACATGCATACGGACTTCCTCGACTCCATCTGTTATAAGGTTGTTCAAGACAAAACTGACATGGCTATCCCTTGCCACCTTACACCATAAATTAAGTGAGCTGATGCATCGATTCGTTTGTAAAGCTTTAAGTGGTGAGACTCGTCGATCCTCTCACTGTATGAATCGCTCGCTCGGTGGGGCTCGGTAGAATACCAAACACATTTGCTATTGAGGAGGATGTTGGTAGCTCAGGTAGCGTAGATGGTCGTTGGTTTGTTCACTGAGCTGGGCAATTTGATTGCAAGCGTTTCAGAACCAATCGGGGTGACATCGTCAGTTCACTGTTAGCGTAGCAACAGGTCAATGATTGTGCCCGCAGGATGACAGAGTTTCTGGTGAACTAAGCATACACGATATCTTAGCCTTCTTGTTTTTGCGTCTAAGACTGTTCTGTAACATCTGAGTAAACAGAACTTATTTCTTATGGAAAACGACGAAAAGTGCCCCCCCCCCCCCCCCAAAAAAAAAACATCAAAGAGTGTAGTCTCTTTACGAGAGTGGGATTTTTGAAGGTAGTGCGACAGAATGTTCTATCAACGTACTCATAAGTTATTTGAACCAAGTCTGATTCACCGTGAGTGTGTCGGCTGAATGGGCATGTTTCGGTAGAACTTGTTTCATCAACTAACACATACGTTCATACACATCAGCAACGTTACGGAACGACGAGAGTAAGCTTTAACAAGAGAAAGAGAGCCAGAAAATAAATGCTGAGCACAGGGATACTTGAAGTCTCTCAGTATGCTTCTGTTTGGTTGCACTCCGACTCAGCAGCTAGGATAGTCCCTTTTACACACCAGTTCAGGTTGGTTTTCCCGCTCAAAAACCGTGCACCGAATTGCGATGGTTATAGCTGATACGCCGAAGAGATGGATATTAATGAAATGAGAGACGCGTTGGAGATCGTCAAACGTTTGTGGTTGTCTTACATACCACCGCAGCCGGTGACCTAAATCCACGCAATCACACGTATGCCTACAACTCCAAGCGCTCAATCAGACATCCTGGAAAGAAACTGACAGCACGAACGCCGCTACAATCAATCAGCCATCATTTCTCGCAATGTCTCCAGCCAAGCGCAGGTGGGGTCACCGGGACCTCATTCTGAAAAGCGTACAACACCAACAACACCCCAACTCCTCGTAATCTCATTCACGCCGTTCTGCGAAGTCATGCGTTGTCCACCTCGCGGTTTTCGCCATTCTGAAGCAGGAAAGAACAACATCCCTTTCAGTATATGGTGTTTCGGCATGCGCAGCACACGACCGAGCCACCATAGTTAATGGTGCTGGATGTTTTCCGCGACTGAAGTACCTGCTGTACAACCAAATACCCGTTTTCTAATCACGTCGTTACTAATCTGTTGCTGCCATTTAGAAACAACAACGCTTCTGGGGCATCGGTGGTCAAAAACCTGTCCGCGGAGGTTACGTTTCGCACCTATACGGTATCACAGACCTTACTGTAGCTTAGTACACGCGACCTTTAAGACCTAGTGATATGCCTTTCTGACAACACAAGTGACGCGAAATGGCAAACGTGGTTCTGTCCTCTGGGACTCTCGAATCGACTTCATCAGACACATTTCCACCAGAGCTAATACAACTACCGAAGTATGTAGACTGTTACACAAACTCCAGTAATTCTCCCTGAATTGTAAGGGGTATGTTCAGAGACTGCATGTTATGAAGCTCGACTTTGCACTTTGAAGGTGTTAGACGCATGGCAAAGGATGTCATGATGGTTGTCAGTTTATTCAACAGAGCTTTGCTGCGCCCTCGTCTTCAAAGACGAAGATGATGTCTGCGTAGACCAGATCAACAAGGTTCTCACCAGCAACGATTTGAACATCGCCTCGTTATTTCGTCAGTGAGAAAGCTAAACAAGAACCATTGTCGGACATCACTTTTTGTAGGGAAGCTTTTGGAGAGCTCATCATACTCTCTAACACGCCTAGAGGTACGTCAATATAGGGACCAGATTATATTCACAGACTTCTGGGACACCCTGTTGAGCACTGACCGATCGACAGAGCCGAGTGCACTCTTGAAGTCAAGGAAAACGAAGATTATGGGTCGTTTGTACATGTAACGTTGCTCTAACACCTGAGGGAGTGTGAATATGTGGTCAGTGTAGCCCCCATCCGGTTGTTATTGACTCCAGCTTCCGTTGGAGTCTGGTGGCTCACAGAAACGTGACACCAGCGATGTGTTAATCATTAAGTTGGGTACCTGGGGTCACGCAAGTTGTTCTTAGAAATTCTCCGCCCATCGACGCAGAGTAAGGGGTCTGATATGAATTATGAAACGGCTTTTCTCTCTCGCACACACGTGTAATCAACGCAGTGAATAATGACGGCACTGACAAGAACAGGCCAGTCCTAAGCGTAGATACTAATCGCACAAATTTCGACATCGTCAAACCCGAATCCGGGGGTACAACAAAACCGCTACTCGCATGATGAGAACAAACAAACCAGTGGCTAGTCCATAACTGACCAAATATAATCCCTCGAGACAACTTACTACATATGCAGACAGCATGCCATCATTCAAAATCCATACCGCTCGTTCACTGACATCAAGATGTCCATTCTCATAAAGTACATGGCCAGTGTGCATTGACTCCACGGGATTTTCAAGGGTATCTTCATAGTCTTGATGGCGGAGCCGACAAAGCTTGAACAAATTGAGAAGAGTGGTGTCTTGTGGAGAGAACAGGTGCATGAGACTCACTCCAGCGGAACTCAACAACTGAACCAAGTGCGGATGTAGAGGTGAAAAGGTAACGGGAAAAGTCGAGAGCAGCTCGGTTAGGAGGGATATGGAGCACCGAAGACTAACATCATCCGAGCAGTCAAGGCAACTGAGGAGAAGTAGCCACTTTCCGACATGAGGAAATGCATTCAAGCTGGACAGTGCAGCTGGAGAGCCCTGAGATGCCAATCGTGATGGTTCATCAACCAAGCCTAAAGTACAAAATAACATACGTTGAAACTGGAAAATGAATCAGGACACAGAGAGTTTTAAAATAGTCTATACTTGTAGCGGACTTCCAGAGGGAGGTAAAAATACGGGCAAATCTATACGTAGTGAGCACAACAACTAAACGTACATTTGAAAGCCATATCGAACTGATGTGAAAGGCTCGGATGATGCAGAAATATGATGCCTTTGGCAAACGCTTCGGCCAAAGAAGCACAAACGCAAGGACTATATTCCCCAGACAAAGAAAGCAACAAATCAGCGATAGACCAATCCGGATTGGTTCTGGGAGAAAAGACAAACAGTGAACAAAAACGATAATCACTAAGGACAGAATCGTACAGGGAAAGCAGCTCGAAAAGAAAAATGTTGAAAACACAGAACTTACTGAATACAACTATTGAGGAAGCAGTGAGAATATATCAGGGCTAGGTCAGTCTGAAATTCCCCGACTGTTCCGTGATGAGTGAGCAGTCTCAGGGCGCTGAAAAAAATTGAACGATAGATTAAATCATTGGACAAGAGGAAAGAAAGAAACACAAGTATCTCTCTTGGATACGACCCAAAGCGATCTTAGTCCTATCAATGAGGCGGTCGCATTATAGAGAGACAAATAATCCGCCATTTGTAAGTGCTGTTCAGAGCCACACGGCCGGACCTCATGTTTCAGAAAAGCTTGTCAGATGATCAAGTACCGCAGTATGGATAAGACCCGGAGAATAACTCAGAAAAACGACAGCAGGAAAGCAAGAGCTACCGTGATCGGACTTTGGAGCAGGAGTGTTCAGACTACGGTTCGTGAGATCACATCACCTGGCCTACCGCTTTTACAATCGGTTTAACCTCAGGCTTCAGCAAAAAATCAATCTTGGCTGAGAACCGCACAGCAGAATAAAAGAAAGTAGACGACAACCGTCATTTTTAAGTAGATCTATAATTAGGAAAGTTCGCTGTCGGAAGAAGGCCTGGCCAGAAGCTTCGACGTTTCCTTTTCTTTCAGACGCGGATTACGGGAAGAACGACATTTGGCCGTTCCAAAACCTTTCTAATCGAGGTCGGATATCCTGCAATCAAACAGTGGTAAAAGCCTATTGACTAACAATCAAGGGCACGGTAGATCAGGTCTCGTAATACTTCAGTATGGCCGGAGGTTGATGCTGGAGAATTGTTGTGGACTGCCAATAAGTACTTCTTGAAATGTGCTCGAAAAACAAGCTGAAGCGTTCCATTCACGAAAGTCTTTTCGTCCGTAGTCAATGTACCTGGACTTCTCCTTGAAAGCCCTCACCGGCAAAAGTGGGTCAAAACTCTTCTGCGGCATGGGCAGTCGGTAATTACCATCCACGAGCTCACGAATATTGAATTACAACTCAAATGAAACGAGGCCTACTCTTCGAAAAGTCTAAAGAATTAACAATAACTATGCAACCAGATTTTGGTTTTACGCCAGTCGAAGAAACTTCCGTACGCCTGACCATCATTCTTCAATCCGCCTTCAAATGGTCGAATCTCCACGAATGCCTCACGCTAACTTTTTGCAAAAGTTTGAATGCTCAGACAGACTGAACAGAAAGCAGTTTTGATAAGGTCTCTGGAAGGGCCCACCATAGATATTTGCTGTCTTCTAGAAAATCCTTTGTACGATTCAAGCTTCGCTTTCGGCTTCACTATCACTTGACCTGGCTCTCGTTCGAACAGCTCCCAATAAACGCGCTAGAACCGCATTTCCGATATGTATATTTATCAATAGCAGGCTAAGTGCACAGAGACTAGCACAATCCTGCAAACTGAATCGCCAGGTTGTTTATCTGTTGTCTCGGCTTACGCACTCACGAGGTGGAGCTCTTTAGCAGTCGAGGGCGAATTGCGCGCGTTTGCGCAACCCCCTGTCATGAAAGCCAGAGGTCGATAGTAGTGTGTTCGTCGGGGATCTAAACGAACGAGTCGGTCGTCTGAGTTCAGGAAAAGCCTACATCGATGGGCATCATATTTTAACGAAGTGACGGGAAGGTTCAAAAATGCATGCGGACAACCGAACACACCTAGGCAGTGTAGGCTGCAAACAGGATTAATGCAATTGTACCATTCACCATCAGCTAATTAATAATAGACCCAGGGCGACCGAACTGCCATCAATTATCGATGGGGAAGCTGCTTCAAGACTGTCATTCTTAGTGGAACACCTATTTGGAAGGTCAGGCGCTTCCGTGGGAAGTAAACAAACTGGCAACAGCAATCTCATGTAATGTCGCTCAGGAGATCAACCAAGATGCGGTAGCAATCAGGGGGCAATGCAGGAGTACGGTGTGTACATAGGTATCGTGTCTTACGTGACAATAAGGAATCAGAACTAGGCCACGTGATTTCCCCCGTCACGAAGAGACTGGACCTTACCGTGGTGTGAAGGTTTGCGCACCTCAGATATACTGGGGAGTGTCCCCGCGACACTCAGAGTCTCTCACACCAGGTTGGTTAATGGTTAGAGGTCTGATAAATAATTTCCTGGTCCTCCAGGATGGGGGTTGAAACATGTGGCGATTTGTTCCGTAGAGATGGTAATGCATTTGCATTTCCCGCCAAACACCGCTGCCTTGCGGTCAGGCTTTTGAGCCAAAGGCTTTGGTTGAGGACCCTAATCGTCCTCCTGTCTAGATGTGGGCGCCCTGACAATATCCCAGCCCACGTACAACCATGACCATGTGATTTACCTCAGTCCACTTGGCTGGGTAAGCCACGAGTTCAGAATTCAAGCGTAGTGACGTGTTCCCTGTCTCGCCTACTTGAGAGCGGCCGCGTGTTTGAGTTGCTACCAAAGACACCGTTTTTCGTTTAAACTACGTGTACTTTAGCCCATGTTCAGGATCTTGCAGGTTCCCGTTTTTCCTGCACCAGTTGGTCTATTGGCAATATGTCTAAATGTTGGAAGTTCAGGTGTGTCTATCGATGATTGATCAGGTTGCAGTTGAACTGTTCTCAGAGCTTAGTAGTTGGTCTCCGAACGCTTCGTCACCGTAGTTCAGTGTGTGCACTGATGTCCTCTCGTGTGGTGAGGAAATGCCTGCTAACCGATTGCCAGGTTCTGTGAATAGGTCAAGTGCCATGTCAAGTTGGTCTATTTGACCCAAATTGGATGAGGAGTTGCGGAGGTCAAGAACGACACGGAAAGACGACATAAAGAGGCAAGATTGAATTTGTCCGCGATTGGGTCGACTTGGATCCCAGACGGAAGTCCGAAATTCCTGTGGTTTGATACAGTTGATCCATTGGCCAATATGGCACTGAACCTAGTTCATTGGAAGAATTGTCGTTCATTTTTACTACGACGAGTTGGTGTTCAGTTCAAATTAGCTACCAAGGTTTCTCCATATTTATATAAACCATGACATGTGCCGTTATACTATCTGGCACCGCGACTCACTTTTCTGGGCGATACGGTAGTGGCATGAAGAGGGAATCCGACGTGAACTTTACTGATGTTGGCCTGATGAGAACTCTGTGTATGGGGTTGGATGGCTCAACCTTAGACTATGTACACTGATGTGTCAGCAAACCTTCAAAAAGGCGGAATATGTGGAATTGCCTTATAGTACTAAACTGAGTGGTAACCATGGCAAGAGTTTTCTCACGGTGGGGACTACCAACCCGACTTGACAATTCAATAATATTCACAGGACTTTCATCCTGCAGTTAAAGTTAACTAAGCCAAGAGAAATTGCACGGCTGTTTTATCTTTGTTAAGAATCAGCAGGAGCGTATCTCTCGAACCTGTCACCTTCCGGAAAGTAGTACTTTAAATAGTAATAGTAGTAGAAATAATTTAATATCCGTCTGGAGGCAGAAAGCTAGTTCCGTCTGCTTCGCTAATTAGTGATTTTGCGTACTATGTCACATTTCGATAACGGTTTTCAGATAGATTCGAATTGTGCGCACAAAATAAGTAAGTAACGTATACGCAACTCTGGAATCCAAATTTGTCATGCTGGTAATTTGATTAGACCTAGCACCCGATCCGTGACTGAAAACTGTGGAAACCCCTACACTGGGATCAAACTGGACAAAAATCGCTCGCAATTAACCACTTTAAACCAACTTGTAGAATGTACAAATTTATTCAATAGGCTCCACTTCGAGGGCATCTATTCACTAGATGTGCTCTTTCCAAGTCCTGTGAGAATTCATTGCTACGATAGCCGATATATTCCAACTAGAACCAGCGGTATATCGGAGGCGAGTTAATAAGAACAGGACCGTACACCGGCCAGCCGGACCTCGGGAGAATAGATTGGGTATGCCCCCAGGTATCTACATCAAACTGAGTTGGCATGGGATTGGTTGAGATGAGTAGAACCAACAGAGGACTGTAGACTCACTTTTGAAAACAGTATTCTGCCGGTTTGGATAAGCCCGCGAGTTGCAAGAACAGACCACGATGGTGCCACAGACGTGCATTCTGGGGCTCATAGGCTACGTGGAAGATTAAGAAAGGACGGGATGCAGAGAAGCATTAACCTAGGGGCACAAAATACAAAATATATCAAAATTAACCGAGAAATGAGTCCCAAGGTGGACAATAAAAAAAAACCCGCGTGGAAAATCAAGAGGAAATGAAATCCGAATCAGATATTTTGCCAGCGTGACTCAATATTCAACCATAATGATCTTCACGAAATCAGGCATGAGAATAGCCTCAGTTGGCAAAGGGGAAATTTTGAATTACTAGTGTAAAGCAATGGGTTTTAATTCGTTTGCTAGCGCTGTTGTTGGCTAATGTCCTAAACTCTAAAATAACTGTTCAAACGTGCTGTGCGGCGATTCGACTCTCTTAGTTTCGTTACTGACCGAAACAGATAAAACTTGGTTCTCGTTTCAGAGAGGTTTGGTAACCAATCAGTGGATTTATTGCTGGCCAACATTTTGCTTCGGACACAAAAGCTTCGTCAGGCCAAGTGAGTTAGTAACCGGGTTGATTGGGTTTTAAGACAGTCAGAGAACCAAACGGTGGGATTTCTTATGACTAGCCAACTTGATCAGTGCTGGATATCAATCTGATGTTCCTGTTTGCCGGTTAGTAGGGATGACTAACATTTAGGATAGATTGGTTAGGGGGAGTTGTCTTCATGTTGAAGCCGGATCTTGCGACCTTGCATTTCCGGTCTAGGACACCTTAATGGGATATTCCTCTTAGGGTTCGTCCACACTTAATGAATAGCTGACTTGCAAACTGGAGCATTTTCATAACTGTAAAAACCGGTTGACAGCGAAGGACCATAGAGCATCCCCATAATATATAAATAATAATAAAAATAATATTTTTTCGACAATTACTCTCATTTGTACACAAATTTGGTTTTGACAGGAGATTCAACTGAATCCAGCTGAATCTCTTGTTTATGATGGTCCACTTCAACTGAATGTGCTGCACCAGGTCTTTTTATGTTTCACTTGATACGACACTCAAAATATCGTAATACCCTGTTCCCTAGACGTAACACACTACCCATAAGGACAAACATAGACGAGATTCATCTGGATTCAGCTGAGTCTCTTATCAAAACCAAATTTGTGTGCAAATGAGAGTAGTTGTCCAAATCTGTGCAATTCGGGTTCAAGTAGAATATAAGGCTGATAAAAGTTCGCGGACTGTGCCTACCTGATGAAACTCAAGGAGGGCAAAGCCGGTCGTGGGCTGTCAAATAGTTCTCAGCAGCCCTACGAGTAGTGTGTTATGCCCAGATAATAATAATCATTCAACCGTAACACCCTTCTGATGTCTAGCTTCCGTATCACCCGAGAGAAGCACAAGACGTGATATACTGCGAGGTTGTTTAAGCCTAGACAAAAGCAGTGGTTGGGTTCGAGCCAAGGGCCTTCTGGTCAGTAAGTCAGCGCCGTAAACGATGAGTTATCTCGGGTATCCCCATCTGTTTACAGGTGCCCAAGAATTAGGGCCCATAAATCTACCGGAATGAACGAAGGTTCGTTTGAACGAGGTCTTGCATAATAACATCTATGTGGAGGCTGCGTAATTATAGCTCGAGCCGGTATTTTGATAAACGGAACAAACAAGTCAATTGATCAAAAATACCCAACAAACAAACCCAACAAATCACTCATCGCAGCCGAAGTTCCATCCAAATTCCACTTATCACAATTCACAACCTCAAACTGCCTACAAAAGTGCTTGCTTCAGAATAATGGCCAACCAGATCGCTGAGTCGGTCAGCGAGCAATTAAACATTAACCCTGGCATGGAATGCGAGCGCGTGAGAAAAGAGTAGATGACGTACTCCGTTCACGAGTTACGTTTAACGCTTACACAAGCTGCGGATGCTGAAAGTTGTACATAGGAAAAAGTTTGGAAATTCCTTAGCGAAATGGGATTCGTTAAGTGGATAGCAAAATGACCACGAAAGTGCCTCAGCTCTGCAGAAGGAAGGCGAATATTCATACCCAGTGCACGACTCAAGGCTTCCGTCGTCACCTCGACAGCCAAGCGTAAGAAAGCCCGAGACTTTTGCAAATGAATTGACGCTGCCAAATTCCTCCGGTTGTGAGCTCTGCACACACTGTCGACCAGCAGAGGCAAAAGGTTGATTGACAATTGCAAGGACACTTGAACCTGAGAGATGGGGAATAAAGTAGTGAACCACTGGATAGGACAACGGAAAGGGGATACTTATAATACTTGATAGGTTTACGTTGAAACAGAAATAAGATGAGTGACGAAGAACGTGGGGATTCCAGAATGCTGATGAATAAACATCAAACTGCATGCTATAGGTGTTGAGCCAAAGACAGCGTATCGAGTGCAAAAACCGAGCCAGCCGATGTGAAGGTCAAGCCATTGGCAGTCGGTGAAGTGTAACAGCAGCAGAGGAGCTATTCAGTGCTTATATGAAGTAGCGAAACGAAACAAAAAAAAAAGGAAAGCTGAGTGGGAACACTTTAATCCTCTCGAAAATGACACTGCTACACGAACATGGAAAGTTTATTTTGAGGCCCTACGGTGAAAACAAGAAAAACTGCCTACTCTGTACACTCCGAAGTGAGCTCAGCCTTCAAACAAACAATATGGAATTCCGTCTCCAAGTATATGAGATTCACCAACTTGTTGAGCAATATACACACTAGTGAACACGTCTGAAATCCACAAAAAAGGTCTGAGATTTAGCAGTGCTTTGTTGAAGCAGGTTCTTGGCAGACTAACTTACCATCTCAGCCAGTGGTCTGAGGAAAGGCGGATTCGGTAATAAAGGCGGGGCTATTTAGTGACTATCCGTTTAAAACAACAAACGAATTCAATGAAGACCCAAGGCAAAAAAGCGACGGAACTGAGATGGTGTAGCAACATTTTTCAAAGCACAACATGGAAAACGAAGCCGAGTGTTTTACTCGTACAAACAATCAGCGGAAAATTTTTGTCCATCGTCTGATACGCAGGTAAGTTTCACTTTCTTAAATAATAAAAGACCTAAACAATAAATGGATTATTTCGATTGTGCACAATTGACAACTTTTAAGATCTTCGCCGCAAGTTTATTCGCATGGTCTCCGAAGGGGAGCTGTTTGAAATAACCGGACGCATACGGCCTCAACCGGCTAGGGACCAAGAGGCGTGCACCCTGATTGGTCAGAATATGGAAAAACAGAATCGGGCTTTCTCAGGTTGACCCTTCTCGCCCCATTACGAAAAGTGTAGTTTGAATTTGCGGAAAATTCTGTGATTACACTACAATAAGCAAGCAACCGCGCATCTTGGCATACCATAGTGGCCAGAACAGCAACTCAAGGACCAACATAGGAGTTGCGAACCTCTGAATAAGTAGTTTACCGAAATCACTGAAACCCGACCTCTACCTCTCGGCTTAACCTGTCTAAGCTTGAGCAACCTAGCAGTATCCCAGCCCTCGTGCTTCTCTCGGGTAACATGGCAGTTAGGCATCAAAAGGGTCCCACGGCTGAATGCTGATGACAGCCCGAAAGCACAGCTTCACACAAATGAAGTGTAGCAGCACAAGGAAGAAAGGTATCGTGAGCTGCGAGAAAGAAAAGCTGGATAGTTGTGGACGTAGTTTTATCTATCCCAGAACATGCATCAAACATTAGACGAGTGTCTGATATTGTTGTCTGATATCAACCAGACTGACGGGGGGGGGGAATCGAGCCCAAACGACGGATTGAATGACTGAATACCATCCTAACACCAGTCGAATCTTTCCATTTAAAAATCAGTCTCAATAGGTTATCCTAGCCGTTTTACCGACTTCCAGGTAGCCGAAATCTCAGAATTATCACCCTACAGATCTACTATTGAAAGTAGATCCTACGATGGGAGTAGGAGTAGTCACAGAAATTGAACTGGTTCTTGGAGCAGGATTTTAGTAATCCAACACCTGAAAAAACTTGGCTACAACGACCGGTGATCTACAACTTGAAATCATGTGCATCCTACAGGATGGCTGTAATCGGAGGTGATCGAAGTGGAAATGAGATAGAATTGTCGTAAAAGAAGCGAAACAATATACCAAACAGGAATATTCAAGAAGCTTACGTTAGCTTCCAAACAGGCGGCTTGTAGTAGATCCTGCAGAACTGCATGATTGACTTGAACGGAGGAGTCAGATTCGGCATGTGTGACTGCTCTGGTTTCCGGGGCTTCGGTGAGGGCATGCAGGTGAGCGGACGCAAGCCACACAGCAAAGTTATCGGGATCAGAGGCTTGAAAATGCGCAAGTAGTGAAGTGGCAAACTGTGGAGAGATTGAACGCACGACCATTAGTTTTCACACTAATGGAGACAATCAACAATGCGCTACGTAGCATCTGAGTCAGAAGTTCACTAAAAACGGCAGGATTTGGCAAGGAAAATCAACTCGCTACTCACTTTAGCTCTTCCCTGATGCAGCAACCTCAACGCAAGACTGGTCCCACCTTCAGTTATCTACAGAAAAGATATTTCAAGATTATTGAGTAGAAACCGCGAACGTAGGAAGAACAGACAATGACAAAAATCAAGCGATTTCCAAATAACGACTAAAAATCGATCACAAGGGTCGGTTTACGTGGACGCAAATCTCATTTAAAATCTATTGGACCGCTGATCCACTAGAAGTGATGACAGAAAAGTGCAACAAGTGCTGGCACATCGTTCAGCATCCGCAGGAGACCCAACGAATATAGAAAATAGTGGGATTCCCGTTCGAGGAACCGACGCGCCAACAAGAAACGCCGGTATCTCGAGCTCAATCACAATGTAAGTATGTAGGATTGAGTGGATCTTTGCTGGAAAGGTGTGTCGCGGCTTCACCATCGTTGCTAACTATGTACACTCCACTGGATCCTAGACCGTTGTGAAAGCGAATTAAAAATACCCACCTAATTATCTTCCCACTTACAAACTGTGTGCAGGCAACCCAATGAAGCCACAGACACCCAGGCAAAATATGCGAATTGAGTGCCGTAAAACACAAGTTTCACCACAAACGAAACATCCGATCCGACGGACTTCAAAAGATTTCGAGTAGGCATAGATCATCATATCAACAAGTGGCTAGGCAGCACTTTGGACACCATGTGGTGCCACCCATCTGTCAGTCACGCAGTTCACGTTACGCGGCTATGGTGTTGACTAGCTCAATGACAGCTGACTTCGAAGGAAATTCCTGAAGCTTTCGATTTTGTAGGTTTTAAGCATATTTTGTAGGTAATGATGAGGATTTTGTCCTGCAGAGTACTCAACCACACCGCTGCCCAGCTGCTTGTGACCGAAAGGTTCAGTCTACAAATACTAGCCAGGAGGCCACGAGTTCGAATCTCCTAGAGATTCGTCGGATGCGCCTTGCTAATAATTCTCAACAAGGATGAAACAGCTGTACAGTGCCCCTCGGCTTTCGGGCATAGATTGACTACGCTTGAAGCATGAAACTTCGGTTGACATTTCCAAATCTCGTCATATTACCAACAAACTAGGTCCGTAAGCCTGGAATTATCGTACGTCTACTTCAAGTTCGTGATAAATCATTAGCAACCCTAGCATCTCACGAAACTCGGGGATGATTGTAGTCACCGTCATCCAGATAGCAATGTGAACACCCATAGCGGTTAGTTACGGGTGGCTGGTCAACAGTGCAGTTGGCTTGCAGATACACAACACTCAACATCATTCAACGGCAGAGTTCGTAACACGTGACCTAGTGTTGAATTACCCAACAGTGTTCAAATACCCTCTGTAAGGATGGACTTGGAATTCTCTCGGGATCAGAGACACGCTCACCGCCGACAAATATTTGTCGGCTCATCTGTTTGGCTACTATCGCTGTAACATAATAATCTTCATTAGATTTCCCAAGAAAACGAGCGACGTGCGTACGCAAAATATGTTAGTTGATGGGCTATAAGTGTAATATACTAGTCAGACATGCATTAATCAGCAAACCACCCATTTGGGTTTGTATACAGGAAACCATGAACACAGAAAAGATAGTGAGTGAACCAGTACGCGGAAACAAACAACAAAATCGAATGGAAGAACATTATAAACGAGAGATTCAGCTGGATTTCAGACGAGTCTTACATGAAAACCAAATTAGTATGCAAATGTGTATTTGTAGAATCAAAACTACTCACGGTAGGACTGGCCAACAGAGCCTGACAGAGGCAGTAATCAATCTGAGCATCAAAGTCGCCTGAAAGCAGAAGCATGTGAAGCATAAGGGTACACACTGAGCCAAACAGTTTGAATTTCGATAGAATTATAAACCCCAACATCAAGGTGTCGCGGAGGTCGGGTTTTAGTAAAGCAACGATCCTGTGGGCTATACTAGCTGAAATTCAGTTCATTAAGGTTCCGAGATGTCAGAAAAGCTCACACAGAGCAATATTCATACTACCAGGACAAATGGGTAAGGAAATGTGGGCAATAAAAACAGCACACTCCGAATGCCCAACGGCTGACCGTGGTCATAGGCGCATTGTCCGATGTGGTCAGAACACCTTACTTAAAAACAAGTATCCGTTAGTGCTCAAGAGGCATCCGCTGTGTGCAGTGGCATTAGGAGTCGGAATTCTATGTCTTGCCCCCTGCACCTTCGGGTGAGGTCAATCCCCACTGTCTGCGCAAAGGCGTACCACCAGTGCGAAGGTGGTGTACCGATTCAATACCGGTTAGACGGTTACCTGTTCATTTGAAAGCGTCTCCCGGCCGAACACTGCTGCTGTTTGCAGACGAATGCGCCTTTTTTGGTGACAACGACATCCGGTTTAGCGGCATTTTGCTTTAGCTTAACTATAAATCGTTTTATCAGTTTGCAACGGGGATTCGACGCAAGTTATCATGTATTCTGCTATATAGTTGTGAGATTGTGTGCTTCCCCGATTCCCGTCACCTTGCCAACACACTATCCACAGACCTGACACTAGACAATGATACAAACCCAAGAATTGCAAAGAATTGCATCAAAGCATTCGGTCGCTTTGAGAAACGCGTCTGGAACAATCGCCACTTACGGAGAGACGCCAAGGTTCCAGCTTATCGGGTTGTTATACTGCACGACAACGATAGTTGGACTCCATACAGACGACATGTTCTGGTAGAGTCTCCCGTTAAAAACAAATTAGCGTGGAAGTGAGTGTAAATCGCGAATATTTTACCAAGTTTACTAGTATCCAGTACGGGGCTACTGATGTGGCTCGCTTACGAGATCAGGTTTGCGAACAGCCGGAAACAGGAAACGTGCTATCAACTTGTTCCACGGATCTCAAATAGGTTTAAAAATGGTATTCTGTCTCAACGCAGCATCTCAAATATCTTTTTTTTCACTGGACTGTGGAACGAACGGAGTGAACATTCCTAGACATAAATTCGGCGTCAGAGGGGTGGAGAACAGATAGAAGAAACATCAATTCCAAGGAGATTTCATGGACGCATGCCACTAACCAGGCCGATATAGTTACCAACCACGAAGGTTACTTCCTTTTCATACTTAACGTTTAGGTTTAACGGTACCAAGACCTGGGATAGTAATTCACACTTTGCAATTGTGAAGCACAAGCCGAACGGCCATTTCGGCCAAGTGCTGTAAGTTTCGAAATCCTAGTCGTGAGCAAACAAATGAAATGTAGGTCAAATTTATGAAAGTGGAAATAGAAAGACCTTGATTGTGGACAAACAGGATAGAAACGGAAGCGAGCTTTAAAAATAAAGAACTGCGACGGCCACCAACGATGCTCTGGGTGGAAGAGTCCTCAAAAGAGTTGGGAATCGCATCTCGGCGGGAAGATCCAAAGACAGAGGGTACCCATTTAAAAGGGGGTAGAAGAAATCCAGAAGTGAATGGAAGTTTATACCGCTTCCAAATGAATCAGAGACAGACAGGCGACAAAAAGAAGAGCTAGTTCATGGAGGTCAGTCAAAACCGGAAACTCACCACCCACGACGGAGTGCAACATTGCCAGTCCATACCAAGCCTTTGATCGTAGAACCCCATTGATTGATAGTCTGTCACGCACTCGTTGTTCCTCAGTTGTGTCCATTCGAGAAATTTTTATTACTTCTGATATATCTTCGTCAGCATCTTGTGCATCCAGGAACCGTTGATCAAGCGCAGCGGATGTGTCCAGAACGTTCAGAGCTTGCTTCAAAGAACTTTCAGAAAGTTGCAGCAGTGTATCCGACGTCAATCCGGATGAGGACTTTGATAAACGCGATTTACGCAAGTAACTGGCATGACTGAGGCAATGAAGACCAAGCGTAATCAAAAAGCAACCGCGGGTGACAGCATGAGATTCGGTTGGTCTGGTGTCAGGAAGCGAACACGGGCCACTCTTGACTTCCGACCAACGCTTGAATGCGCCAGCAAAGTAACTACAAATAGAGGAAGCAAATTAATTAAGGATCATCAACATCTAACCAGTTTTCCCCCTTCCGGTACTTCCACATGAAAGCTGAGTGTGACTAGATTCCAAGGGAATCATTCGAAAAATTCTGTATCACGTCTCATGTACGACCATCTTGGGACCCACATAAATGTTCTAGTGTAAAGATTAACATTTACTAAACTACCTTTTCTCCAATATAAACATGAAAATCACATCACATGAAAAAATAGGAGAACTCTCAACACATGTCCATTAGGTTCGCTTCAACTGCAACAGGGGGTTCGGGTTTGACCATGGTTGAAAGCTATCAGTAAGGCGCATGTACTGCATGCTTCCTAACTGTTGTGATTTGCGTCGGCAGTCACAACGGAATACCGTTATCCAGAATGTTAGCTCCGCATTAGACGAACTGTCAGGACTAATTTATGTGAATGGGCCCGACAGACAAAAGTTAAACGTAAACAAATGCGCAGCATTTATCAGTTATTTCAAGTGCGTAGTACATCCTCCGTGAACCATAATACTGAAGCGAATTAGCAGAGAGTAAAGGAGAATGGTGGTATATATTAACTTGAAGATCAACTTAGCGTGAACGGGAGACTCAGCTAAATCAGTCGGTTACGATACTTTTTCAGCTGAATGAGCTGCACAAAGGCCGCTTCAGTTGTTGCAATATTCGAGATATCAGAGTATGTTTTCTTGACAGAACATACTACTCACAAGGTTGCTGAAAGTGCTTTGACAACCCACTACCGGTTTAGTCCTTCGGGGACTCCATCAAGCATGTTCAGTCCCCATGTTTACGAGAAAATTATGCTCTGTTTGGACATCAAACTGTACATAACTGGCGAAATACACTGGTTTGCAATGGCTTGACAATAACGGGAGACTCAGTTGAATCGTTCAGCTGTAGCACCCTTTCGGTGCCTAACTGCCATGCCACCCGAAGGAAGCACGAGGGCTGGGATACTGTCAGGTTGCCCAAGCCTAGACAGGGAAAGTCGAGAGGCAGAGGTCGGGTTCGAACCACGGATCTTCCGGTCAGTAAATTCGCGCTCTAACCACTTGGGCCATCTCGCCCCACTCAGTTGAATATCAACTGGGTCAATATAAACGGGAGATCTAGCTAATATTGGTCGCGTCTGTCGTCAACACCAAGTTTAACTACAAGTGTACGACTTCATTCACGTACAAGTGGAAAACACGGTTGGTGGAAACTGGGATACTAGGCCTGCCTGGCAAGCTTCAAGAACACCGAATCCAGAAGTGGACTGTCACCAACAGTGAGTGGTGATGTTCCAAGAACGGAGGAATACTTCTCCAAGGCCTCAGGCGAAATCAAATCTTGAACAGGAGCAGGTTGAAGACTTTTATTGCTGTGACCACATGCAGTCTCCTGAGTACGTTTTCTTAACTAATTTTTCCTATGTTAATGTGAACCGATGGATGCAAGGATTCTAACAACAGTAAAGCATACATGAACATTTTCTCATATTCATCAGACGCGAGGCTTCGAACCTTCGTACATTTTGGTACGATGGTAGACGAACTCCTGTCTCGATGACATGTCTTTTACATTATTTCCCGTCAATCACGAATCGAATACTCAAATAAAAATGCGGACGCCAGTAGGGTTCGTCCTCTGCCTAGTGAGTAGTTGACTAATTCGGACAATCAACTGAGGGACATGACAAGTACCAAGCCATAGGCATGGGATATTATCGGGTGGTTAACATAAAGGGTACTTCATTTACCGGAAACGATACATGTCCAGGACATTCGTTAAGGTTGTGAAAAGAAGGCAGTGAAAACTTTCGGTTTGTAGCCCAGTAAAACGACTAGTTAGCACGCGAGAAGCTCTGTTCAGAAGCTCACTCCGGCCACATACTACAATTGGCCATCCATACCAACACCACGTAAATTATCGTCCCAACTACCCTCACTAATTCTATGCGTGACGGTGTCTGAACAACCCTGACTAATGTATCCATAATCGCACACTCATGATAGGGACCAATCATCCGATAATACTCATAGGAAATGAGGAAATCCGACTGGATGTCTTCACAAAGAAATCTTGTATGCTATGCATTATGAGGAAGAACGTCAATACGATATTGAGGAGAAGAGAGTACGCCGAACATCTTAATTCAGTAGTTCTACATACAAACGAGCTCAGAAGGAGGACGGTCAAGCGTAGCGTCATTCAGAACTGTTAAACAAAGAGAAACCCTTGGGGCGACTCGACCGAACTCTAAAGGCGACTTCTAAGACGCTGATTTTCCGAGAAATATCACGTTTTCCAGTCAACTAACTGCCAAATTCCAATATGTCGAAAAATGTCCGTGATTCTGAGGATGTTTATTACATTATAGGACTTCTTCAAAGTGATTTACGTGTAGCAACGGTGAGCATGACAAATATGTTCCGACACTGCACAAGAAATATTGCAGTTTGCGAATAGCTAGGATAAGGGCAACCTCCAAACATGAACGAGCACGCACATATGCCCACATCCGCGGCCGGAATCCAAGAAGCGAATGCATAGATCGGCTATGATTATCACTTGGTAAGTCACACAAAGATAAGACACTGAAAATCGTCGGATCCGGATGGTTTCTTATCAATGTTGCTGTTGGAAATCTTAATAAAAGCACTCACATGCCCGCGAGTGTGAATCCAGCAGACAAATCCATCGTTCCCCCGTCCAAGTCAATAAATTCCTGTCCCTCAGTGAACCGCAGCACGGATAAAAACCGGACAGGGACTTTCAAGCTGCAAAAATGGTGAACGGAGAAAAAGAACGTAAAAGATTAAACAAGAGACTACGATGATTCGGGTTACAGTGGTGAGATAAAAACTTACACTAACTCGCTGTTAAATAGGTGGGGGTAGGTGTAAGGTATTGCAATGTGTCAAAAAATACGGCAAAACCACCAGGTTCTGGTTAAAAACTGACCGCAGCTCAGAGTCGTTCACAGGTGCAAACAAGCTGAAGGCAGATCCCAAGTAGTGATAAGCCCAGACCGGTGTTGGATGACTCGAGGATGACAGCTCAAATACACTAAAACGAAAAAGAATGAGAATAAGGAAAGAAGGGCGATAAATAGTGCTCATTCAGTATGGCCAACATCACGACTGTTCTGTTGAACACAATCGTCCAAACTGACTAAACACGGAATTAGGCGGAAAAAGGGTTTGGTAAGGTAGAATTTAAGAAAGCCGAAGCGAAGACATCCATTAGACATCATCATTGACAACTGAGGAGTAACACGGTGAGCAACGACACT
Organism: Clonorchis sinensis; assembly: GCA_003604175.2. Classification (NCBI taxonomy): domain Eukaryota; kingdom Metazoa; phylum Platyhelminthes; class Trematoda; order Opisthorchiida; family Opisthorchiidae; genus Clonorchis; species Clonorchis sinensis. Next base: position 132,848,858 of record CM030370.1, read on the forward strand.
GAAGTTTCCCGCACAGTGCCGGTTGGGGGAAAACCTTCAGCAACATTTTATCATGATGGAGAATTGGATGGAATAGTCAGCAGGTTTCGTTGATAGAGAGGAACTGTGTGGTTCCGCTAGCCGGTCAAGATGTTTGGGCATGCTGGTATCTGTTTGTTCTATTCCTTCTTATTGGTTTTGCAGCACAGATTGGCTTCACTTAGAGGATGAAAACTCCATTCCCGAATCTCCTCACACTACCAAAAATATTCCGTTCTTGTTCATGTGGGATTACCGGAATCTAATCTGAAACGCACGAGAGCTGTGGAATGAGGCGGGTGGCACGCAGTCAGTCCAGTAGATAACTGTTGTTCTGTTTTTACAACAGCTCCTAGTTATAGCCAATAAGATAAGGTCCTGACAACAAATAGCAGGATAGTCACGAGAAACACAGGTTCATGCGCTTTTGTATTTTGTGACGATCGTACTGTGCAACTGAGTAAAAACGGTCTTTCTGGATTAACTTATGCTGTCTACAGTAGCACAGTTTGGCAGCTGGGTGATAACGAAAACAGTCCCACTAATTGACTATTTATCATGTTCGCCGTATATTACTTGTTCTCTCAAGATCCAAACGCGGCAAAACCCTTTTACAGTAACACTAGCGTAATAGGATGCACTTTAACGTAAATTTGAAGTTCGCGCTATTTTAAAGGATGAAAATTGTAGGTAGATGGGGGTGAAGGAGGAACATTTGCCACAGCTTCTATCAATCAGGCGGTAACTCATTCAATATGCGTCGCAAGAGGAATCCGATGGAACCAACTGGACGCGGACAATTTAGAATGGACGATCGTTACAAATGGGGGTACATTGTAAAGGATTTCCATACTGGATGTCTGCGCGCATCTGGTTATTTTTTTGGCTAACCTTGAGACGATGACCCCCGTTCTACAGGACCATGTGATATACACCCGAATATCAAATAGCAGTCAGCAGACCCATCCCAAGTTTTCTTGAGATGGTAAGGTGTGAGGACGTAAGGGATGAGTTTGATGTTTTTTCCACATAATCGAAAAGAAGGGTTTGTCTTTCTAAGGAGTTTTGAACCACTGCTATTCGGACTGCGTTATGCTTGTATTATGATGAGTCTGTACCACATAGCAACATACCTTCCGAAAACCTGTCAGCTTCATCAGTTATTGAGTGGACTCCTTCACTCTTCCACATAGGTCGTTAAGACAATTAGACCGGTTTAATCGGTGTCGTATGTATCCCCACGAAGGAGATCTACCTAAACGCACTGTAATGATTCTTTTCCGTAACCGTATCAGTGCATACCGTATCCACTTCGACGCGTAACACATGGTCGAGATGTTATCATGAGATTTGAATCGCACAAGGCGGTCACTGGTAGCTGTGAAATCGACGTATCTCGTCCCACTTCGTAAATTGGTCACTTTCTCCTGCAGAAGCGCATAGAAAACATCAGGGTTTCTGACTTCAGTGTAGAAGAGCTTTGGGAGATCACCATGTTTAGGTTTCCGTGATCAAACTAAGATTTTTTCCCGAGTTTCATTTACCGCAATTCTCCATGTGCGTGGTGATGAGCAGAGCTCAGATCAGCGGTACTCACTCTTTTTGGATACGATCGTCGTCCTACGCAACACACGGCTTTATCACGCTCGGATTGTTGTAGTGAACAAAAACTAAACAACCCAGAAGAACAGGGTTTAGATTGGGTTCAGATTACGATCTCAATATTCACAAAGTACCTGTGACTTCTAAAAACATACAGGTACATATGCAAACATACATATTATGCTGCATTTTTGACGAACGTCGGCCGTAGTAACAGACTCTGAATAAAATCGAGTGGATTTTAAGTGTGACTAATGTTCATCCATGATTCGTCTTTACAATTGGTCGCCAGATTATGACTCTGAACTAACGCGCAACCGACCTGAACTGCTCCAGCCGACAATTTACGAGTCCGGAAAAAACAACAGGGATAGATGGGATAGAGAAATCTACCAACTGTCAACGACCTGACCATTTGAAAGGGGGTTCGCCATAATAGGATTGTTTGCAGTGTCCCTTGTCCTCAACTCTCAAAGAAAGTTGTAAAGAGAAGCTAATGGAAAATTTGAAAATCCTCTAAATGTCAGGAGCCCCCTTATTCACAGGCTTCAGTTTACTGACAACTCTTAGAATGGGTAGTTAAAGGCAAAAGCAGGACAACTGCAAACGAAAAATCCTGACAAGATTGCGTTTCAAATCTTCGCTAATATTAGGGGTTCATCAAATGCAACCATCTCAGTCAAATCAAAACGAAGTGGCGATTGCACGTGGATAGAATTTCAGCTCTGGAAAGAAGAATGAAGGAGTGTTGTTTGAGTCATGCCAGACGGAGAGCGATCAACAGACGTGTTAATCGACACGGATGGCTGGAATCGGTAGGTTTTGCCAAACGGAAACAATTCAATAGTTGGGCAATCAAATTGCCCAGCTCCGCGAGCGAACCAACGACCACCTATGCCACGTGAGCTACCAACATTTTCCTCTATAGAAAAGATCAGGTTAAATGTAGTGATCTGTTAACCACGCTGCCTTTGTTTGTGGGTATGAATTATCAAAGCCTTAAAAATGCGGTAGTTTAATATGATACTCCTAATAAGGTTCATGAAGACGCCTTATTTGAAAAAAAAATCGTCCAGCTGTAGCACCTTTTCGGTGCCTAACTGCCATGCCACCCGAAGGTTGCATGAGAGCTGGGATACTGCCAGGTTGCCCAAGCCTAGACAGGGGAAGTTGAGAGGCAGAGGTCGGGTTCGAACCACGTACCTTTCGGTTAGTAAATTCGCGCTCTAACCACTTGAACCATCTCGCCTTCTTATTTGAAAAACGATTGTTTATAACCCCTTTGAGCTGTAAGGTGGCCTATCGTCTGGCTGATGCCGCAACTGGTTGTAGGGGCCTTGGGGCCCGCTTGCTACTAGACGTACCAACATACTGCATTGTCCACTGGCTTTATCCACCCTCCACCTTTCTCACCTCAAACGCAGATAAATTTCGTTTGCTCGAACATCACTGAGAGAGAAGTTTGAAGACCAGCTTCATCATCCAGCTACCTATCTGGATATGTACTTATTCCTGGGGGCAGGTTACATAGGCAGAACGACAAGGATGTTGCCAAAGCAACTGCCTGAACACATACTTCCATGACTCGTGAACACTGTGATAAGGACGACGAATAGCTCAGTTTCGGTGAAGAGAAAACACCAAATGGGTGGTAACAAGGCTTTTACGGTCAACTACCATATCGGCCAAAGCCATTTAGCCGAGGCGAAACCGATACACATACAAAAACCATATCGAAGCGTCCAGATAAAAATTGTGCAACCACTGAATTTTCTCCAATTCGAAAAGCTGACCGACCCCATCCGCCTGTGTTGAGCAACCCACGTAAACAGGGTTCACCAGACCGAGCAACATCAACGCGCCCTTTTTTCACTTGAATAGACGATCCTAGCCCACTCGACTGCACTGACGATGTCTCCTCGACTGCGGAAGAAACGTTTGCAAGCCAATCGCCGATCTCGGCGAACAGACAAACGACCATCTAATCAACCACCAGATCCTAGCCTATTCATGTGAATTCCTGTCGTTTCGTTTGATTTACCTGTTGTGCGTATAGTGTTTCACACGTAGAAATATCTGCCACACCATAAATCAGTGGGAACCACAGGAAAATATCGAAAGGGATTCCTTTGCATCCATCTCGCTTGGCCGAAGTCGACTGGATACTTGACGATAGCCACAATTCCTTAAGGTTTGGGAACCATATACACGGAAGAGCTCAAAGACTCGAAAGACTGAACAAACAGAAGTAGGAAATAAGAAACTTACTCATTTATGTACTGGAGTAACGCTTCAAACTCATCAATCGCTCTACCTCGAAGGCCTTCACGAATGTAGGAATAGGCCAGGACTAACTTGAATTCAATGAGTTCTAGGAAATAACAAACAGGGGAGGGCAGTCCGTCACTCGGAAATCTACTTATGCATGAAATTCGACAAGCTCAACAGTGAACGAGTTTAAAAAGTTCAGCTACGAATCAGTACAAGGATGAAGACACCGGTCATGAACACCGGGTCTGTACGACAAGAGGAGACTGCATTTTTGACAATAAAACAACAGTTCTCGTTAAGCTCCCTGACAAAATGGCATCGTTTTAAGAGTCAACACCAATCTCTGTTGGGGGGGGGTGAGATGGCCCAAGTGTTTAGAGCACGAAGGTTCGTGGTTCGAACCCGACCTCTGCCTCTCGACTTCCCCTGCCTAGGCTGGAGCAACCTGGCAGTATCTCAGCCCTCGTATTTCCCTCTGGCGGAATGGGAGTTAGGCACCGAAAGGGCGTTACAGCTGAACGAACCTCTGTTGTCAGCATAGGTTTACTCAGTCTTGTAAGTGGAAGCACAACATTGAAAACTCCCCATCACTAGTTAGAGACAGTGTTGTATTGCGTAATTCTCTGTACGTGATAAAGTATACTTCTCAGGAAGGCACAGGTGTGCAGTAGTTTGTGGTTCCAAATATGCAACCTGTTGCGTGAACAAACGCCTTATTACTAATCATCGCTGCCAACTAAAACAACAAGAGTAAACAGATGTCCAACATCATGGGGTCATGATAGGCGTATCGCTGGAATCGATGTTATATCGTTTGGACAAAATAATTAGCACACTGCCACACGCGATTCTAGACTTTGAGTTTCGTTAGTTGCATGAAATGACTGATATCCTCACAACAAAAGGTCTTTTAGACTAGAAGCCCTGAACTGACGCTGTAAGTGGGCGAGAAACATGATGTTATGAAGCCGTTTTTCATTCAACACTAGAGTCTCCACAGGTGATACTCTCCAGGATCAAACTACGCACTTAGTATGTAAAAGTGCACGGGAAACCAATGGACCACTCTGGGCGGTACAAGTTGATAAAAACACATTCACCTATCTGAGGATGTTTTGTTGATTGGTGAGGCTTAAGAACCGCGACTTGTTGAAATATCCGAATTTCGATGCATCGGAGAGTTGGGGATAGAAATCCTTATTTTTCTGGTAGAAAAGTCTAAATCAAGAATCCATCCTTCAAATGAAGTCAATCAACGCTGAAAAGCCGCGGGGGGGATTTCACAGCAGTCCAATAGTGAAGGAGGTTGGACAAAACACATAGACAAGGAACCCAATTACTGATGTGATATAGGAAGAAGAACAGGAGGTGGGTGTACCGGTTAACTAATATATGCATACCTTTCAGAGTAAAGATCAATAAATCCTTTCCACTTTGCTTCGAGCCCAACGCTTGACGAGCACACTGGACACCAAGTTCGAGGTGTACACTGGCGAGGTGGTGATCGCCTAGAAGGCGATAGGCCTTGCCGCACCTAGAGGGTCCAAGACGAAAATAAACGACGACTTTCAGGAATCCAAAGTGTAGCGAAACTGTTAGACTAGAGATTAAACACCGACAATGACACTCTGCTAACTCTCGAGAAAACGCTTAGCCTTCGAGAACATCCTTTAAAATATCAGACATCAACACAGCTACTTAAAGCTGACGATAGTTCATTGCCCTTCGGGCTTACCATTGCTAGAACTGGCTTAGATGTTTCTTCCTCAGTTGCGTTAAAAAACGAATTGATGTACATATTCGGGGACTACATATTAAGGTCAGGTAGACAACTCTGCCAAAACCAGCTGAAGACTTTAGGGCATGATATATCCAGCCTGAAGATCTCATCTTAATCCAACGAGCTGAACTAAAATGACGAGAGGATATGCTAGCTGGCCGCTGTAACCTCAAATATAAATTGGCTCACAAGCTTCAGGTGAAAATATTGAAAAGCACTAAAAGGAAGTGCGACAGAAACTCACAATGTTTGGGCGACCGGTCGATTCGGATCGATCTGGAAAGCAAAGGGTAAATTGCCCACGTTTATGATGATTTTTCAACGTTGGGACAAATAAGTTCTAGTAAGCCTTCTCGGTGAGAGGGAATTAGCACAGGAGACATAGATAACAGCGATAAAACGGATGAATCAGACTCATGCTCTGAGAACAGCTAAATTGATAACCTGGAGATCGGCGAAATAGACCAACAATGTGGCGGCCAGGGATGTGTGACTGAGGTGACTAACATGGCACAGGTGAAATCAGTGAGCGAGGGGTGATGGAAAAGGTCTTCTGCGGGTGGAATTGTATAATCAATAGAAATCCGATTAGTGTTAACGGGGAACTCAACTGAACATTAGCTGAATCTCTCGTTTATAATAACTTTCAGTCAGAACGACATTCAAGCTGTTGGGGTATTTTTGTGACATACAGTTACTTACAAAGCTGACGAAAACTCTGACAAGAAGCTACCGATTTCACCCTTATCAGGATTCTACAGGTAGGCCTAGTCCCTAAGTTCCTACCACTATTTCAAGAGGCAAGTGAGGTTATACGATCATTTGCAAATTAATCTAATGTGAATGAGAGACTCAGCTGAAAATCAGCTGTGACATTGTATACAACATAGTTGGCTTTAAAATCAACAACGGCATGAGTTCGTACATTTAGAGTTACGAAGTTGAAATAGTTAAACAGTGATATAAAATGGATGCTCACCTGAATAGATTGATTAAGTGTCCTGACCGCTGTTTCATAGCTTCCACGAAGTAGATAGGCCTCTCCTAAGATTTCACGATATAGACTGAAAATGGGGAAAGAACGCAACGGTGAAAAGCGTCTTGCCGAGGAAAGACGTGCATTGATTTCAAGGTGAAAAAAACGGGAGTTATACCAACAATTTAGACAAGATTTGTTTATATTGATCCGGGCTTTACAGGATTGTTAATGATATGATTTAAGTTACAAAAATTAGGATACGACCGCATTATTTGTGGATGGATTTTTGATGTATTGCGAAAGCATGTAATAGAGAAGGCACTACATCTCACACTGGAATAATAAAATAACAATTCCTCAACCCCTTCGGTGCCTAGCTGCCATGCCACTTGAAGGAAGTATGAGGGCTGAGATACTGCCAGGTAGACACGGACAGCTGAAATGCCGGGGTCGGACTCGAATCACGGACTTTCCGGTCAGTAAATCTGCGCCTTAACCACTTAGCTATTTCGAGCTCTCACACGATATTTGGTTCCGTTCCGAACGCTGTGAGTTTTCGATCTAAAACAGCGCTTTTGGGAGAACTGGTAGGTAAGAAGAGGTTCGACAACATCTGTGGCTATAAGAGAGAAACTCTCCACCGAAGTTCACCAACAAAGCTGACTAGGGGTGAGATTTTCATTTTGCTTAAAGAGACATGCAGTGATTTAGGGAGCCGTGGGTAGATTTGTGGTCAATGTACAGATTCATGACTACATTTAAAGTGGGTAAGGTTAACACGGGGGTGAGCCAAACACTAATGAGGGTGCTATGGCAAAAACGGAAAAATGGTCCATAGATTCACGGAAAAAAGTGGAAGCATTTGTGGATTTTAACATCTTGCAACTTGTTGCCTCTGAACACTAGAAAACCGGATTCTTAAAAAGCAGGAGCGATAGTCTTTTGACTTACGGATTCCTTGGGTCAGAAATGATCACCTTCTGCAGGGCCGGGACGCATTTAGACGTTTTACCCAGTCGTAGGGCAATCAGACCAAAGTTGAGCCACATCTGTTGCGTGAATTGCCTGATCCGGGGGATAAGTGAGAATCAGCTAGAGGTTTCTCAAATTCTATTCAAACCAGAAACTTAATGCACTGGAGGAAGACGCAAGAAGGTTGGATGATTGCAGCTCAAGGACCTAAAACATTCTAAAAGGCTACGGTCGCTATGCCACACTCTCACCGTAGAGACAACAAAAATTAAGGTGACTGGTCAGAGAGATTCTCCTTCTACAGAAACGAAGGAGCAACAACAGAAAACAGAAATTTCATCTAACCTTTGGTCAACTGTGGTGTACGTGTCCAGGGCCTTTTCCTGTCGGGAACATGTGGGGAGAGTAATGGAGAAATAAACAACAGGGTTTGGGAAGTGTAACATTTTTGGCAGGCGCTGACTTAAATGAAACGGGATTCGTTATTCACCTGATCATCATCATCATCATCGAAGGCATGACATCAGTGTTCAACACCGATGCTTCGCTGCCGTACAACCATGATTTATTTGAAAGCCTTATTAAGAAGAAAAGAATAAAGGTGGATTGAGAAGCGACTTAGTGCTAGCTTACTACAATCATTCCGAGATGCATACACCTGATTCAGGCAATCTGGATAAAAACTGACAAGATCGCCACTGACATCGGTTGGCAGCCATATCTTGCAGTATTTCCAACCAGGCGCAGTGAGGATCACGCGGTCTTCATCCTAAAAGGTGAATAGCACCGACAGTACCCTAACGTTTCGTGATTTCATTCATACCCTTCTGCCACCCCTCTGCTTCCGCCACTCTGAATTGGGCATGGAAAACAGCACTCTCTTCGGCAAACGATGGTTAGGCATGCACAACACATGTCCCAACCAACGCAACTTCTGGTGCTGGACATATTTTCGAATGGACGTACCCGTTGCACAAACGAAAACTCGCTTTCTAATTGCCTCGTTACGGATTTGCCGACACCAACCCACACGAGCTATTGTTCTGAAATAACGATTGTCGAACACCTGAAGACGTTCAAGTTCCGTTGCTCGAACAGGCCAAGTCTCACAGCCACACAACAAAACAGCCCGCACTGTAGCTTGATACACACGTCCCTTGAGATTCTGATAATCACAGTCAGTACGATGCTCAGTACGAAGACAAAACAACTGCAGAGTTACTGAGAAAGATGAGGTAAACAAAACAGGATGAGCAATATAACTGTCAGCTAAAACTGAGATGAAGGAGGTAGAACAGACTGAAAGTACCTCGCAAAAAGGAAACTATGTACTCAGTTCTCGCGCTCAGCTCCACCAAACCTTTAATCATAGATATGAGTCGTCTTGAGTACTTTTAAATTACCAATTTTCCATAGAATGGAAAAGCCCTCCGTCAATCTGCTACTGGTTGTTCGAATTCAGCAGGAGTGAAGAGTAACCGGTATGTATTGAGGTGTGTTTAATTGAGGTTTTAAGGGTTTTCGGCAATGAACTCAAGGCAAAAACCAATAAGTACGGTAAACAGAAGTTCCAAATACAGAGCAGTTGTCTTCCTCTGGAGGTACTATCCCAAAGGACCCTAGGCAGATAGTCACTTCCGCGAGATGAGCTTGCCAAAAAGGAAATTTTGCTGTAATTGGCTAGCCTAAAGTAAAATCCTTTCAGAGGTAGCCCCTCCGGAGTGGGATTACAGTAATGGTTCGTGACAAACTTACCAACTGGTAGTCTTGACAAAGAGCGAGCGATAATTCATAGGCAGCTTCCGGTGAACTGGGCATGAGCGCATGAGCACGCGTCAAAGGTTCTAGGGCAGCCCTGGTTTCGAGAACGAAAAAGAATTTTCAAAAATGTAATGGACATTGTACCTTGTATATCTACTTATCATAGTAACAGGCCCCGGCAATTCGATAAAACATCTCTTTGGAACCCGAAAGGGGACACACAGCGGGAATCCCAAAGTATCTTGACAGTGATATAAATATCTCGCGACGCCAATTTGAGATATCCAGTGAAGCATGTAACGCTTCGGATTTCATGCCACTAATTGGAACACATGACTCGAAATCAAGCCATCTATCGAGATACTTGAGGATTCCTACTGAGTTCTTTCAAGAACTTTAACATACATACGAGAAAGATCAGGGTATTCTAATATAAAAAGTACAGATTGAGAGCTGAAGCATATGGAGGATTATACAAGTACGGTGCAGAATTCAAACTAAAGGATTGTCCACATGTTTGAATTAAAGTGCTGCAAAAGCTAGAAAAAGTTGTAGATCCGATAAAAGCTCCAGTTCTACAGGTTTATGAAAATTAAGGAAAGAAAAATCCTTTTAAAAAAATAACTCATCGCACACCTGAATACAGCGCCGCAGGGTCGAGCTAACGGTGGACGACCCGGGGGCCAGATTTCACTATTAACCAAACGGGATTCCAGATAAACATCAGACGGTGGCAAGTGTACCTAAGATATCGGAGCACAGCTTGTTCAAACTTTGTACGGTAAAAATATGTAATGAAAAACGCATGTCTAACTTCCTGGGGACTTCGAACAGACCATGTTTAACAGAAACCATCCAGAGCCAACTCAGGAAGGCTGGCCCAGAAGCGACAGCTTTTCACATTTAAGTAAGGATACCCATGTAGACACCAAGTCCTTCCACATCAAGCATTAGAATCGCTACAACACGGTAGAATTAGTTTTAACAAATTTCGACTGCACAGAAACTCAGTTTGATGGGAACAACAACAATGCAATAAACAGCAATTGTCTTTTTATAATCCATCACCCTCTGGCCACAGGTATCACGCACAACTCTTTCAGTAAGCACAAAAAGAATACTTGTCGACCTAGCAGTCTTTCAAAATCGTTAATCCCGGGGCGCAACATCCGGTTGCACAAGACATCAAACTGGGAACAGCAGCAAGCGTCAGTTACGGCTCAACCAACCAGTCAATCAATTTATCAGCTATAAAACGTGTACCATAGGTACATTGGTTCCAGCTGCTAGAATTTCGATCACCGGAAATTGGGAGAGTGCGGAGGATACGACCAAACCTTGGAGCTGATAGCATGCTCACTTAGTTCAGGAATTGGATAGCTACGCACTGAAGGCGATAGCTTTGATAAACCAGCGCCACTGACTGCGCGATTGGGCCCTTTCTGCCAGTGTTATTAACCATTGCTGAGTTGAGTCTCGGAGTCCCCATCCAGGGAGGCGGAAGTTGCCGACCCGACTAAGTTTACTGGTTAGTGTTTTCATAGTTCCCTGCCAAGTCATACACTGTCTACCTCTCAGTCGCTTCCACTCAGCACAGGGAAGGGCGAAAAGAGGTCGGCGAGGCTGACGGTCTTCTGGCATGCGGAGTACGTCCCAACCAGCGTAACCTACGAAGCGTGAGTGATTCATTTATCGCGGGAGATTTCCTTCTTTCTACGACCATTAGGCGTACCTGAGCATTGCTAATCCAATGTTCCCACCAGACCTGACAGGTGCATCGGAGACGCCGATGGTGAAACAGTGACATCTTCCGTATGTCCTCTGCGCGTAGAGGCCACGTCTCTGTTCCATAAAGTAGTATGGATCGCATCGCCGCTGCCCTCGACAGACAAGCTGACGTCACTTCAACGCCATAGGTGTCGGAGGTTGGCAAAAGCTACCCTGACCTTCGCATCTCCAGCCAGTCCACCGGAAATTACACAACTACCCAGTAAACAAATTTACTAAGTCGACTGGCTCGCCCACAAGCATGAGGTTTGGGTTTGATGCCACCCAGTCTTGTAGTAGCACTTTGCACTTTGCAGGTGTGAAGCGCACGCCAAACCAAAGTGGTGACACTAGGTTGGGCCTAAAGCACAGGGGTGCTTAATGAAAGTAAGCGTCATTATCAGTTTCGGGCTTCCGTATGAATTTTGAAACGAGAGTCTGACGAAGACCTGGAGAAATAAGAACCGAAATTCACAGATTACTGATAGAACCCACCTAAGCTACCGCGCCGTGTCACAACATAGTGCGTCCAATTAAAAAAGTTTGTAATAGGACCCCTGCGATTCGGCTGTCCAACATGCCGCTGCAACTTGGAAGAGAGTGGACTAGCTGCGAGTTCAGTTGGCCTACCAGACATACAGACACTGTTTCAGAGGCGTGGTAAAGCTACTGACTTCGTTCTAGGGTGCACCAGTAGAGTGTCAGAGTAGCGAAGCTTGTTAAAGACAAGTATCCAGAAATGCAAAGAATTTCATTCACCAAGACTTTTCCGGATGGTATTTGACCGTGATCACTATCAGCTAGCACAATCGCCTCTGAAACACTAAGAGACACGAAAAACGTAGGATGTGAATGCTCTCCTGGGATGAACAGCCAAAAACACGTAAACGAGGGAGGAATTCAGAGTTATGCAGTTCCTTTCCCTGTTCGATTGTTACAACAAGTTACTCAACAGACCTCTGAAAGAAATGGGTGCATATGACCTGCTCTGGGACATAGATCCGACGTAAATGCAAGGAAATAACTTCGCCGGGTATAATGACTCAGGCTATCCTGCTGATTGCACAGGATCATTACCTCAAACAGAAATGGATGCATCAATGAGACAGGCGCAACGTACTTGATCTTGCCTGATTGAAGAAACAGCTTCCCCAGAAAAAGATGATTCACGTAATAGGTTTCATCCGCTTGAATCCCAGCAGTGTATTGTTCAGCCAAACTGGTCACAGATGCGACGTTGGTGTCCGGAGCAACCGAACCACAGCAAGAGAACATGCGCGTGAGAAGATAGTGGTCTCGAGCGCTTTTCACCTGATTAACTACCGGGACCAGATCACCCGCTGCCTCAATTAAATCCACCACAACTGAAAAGTCCAAGGTAAAAGGGGCACCATAAATGACGTAAATTACCTGTCTTGGTAGGTTTGAAACACAAACAGTATGGAACGAAGACGACTGTACAGCCTCAATAAACATCTGCAATTAGTGGGATATAATAACCAATAATCGTTCGGTGCCTAGCTGCCATGCAGCTCGAAGGAAGCACAAGAGTTGTTCAAGTCTGGACAGCAGCAGTGGAGAGGCCGGGGTTGGGTTCGAAACATGGTCATTCGTTAGTAAGTCTCCGCTTTAACCAATGGGGTATCTCGAGCAATAAGTGGTTACCACGATAACAGTATAAATCCATCAAAGGAAGTATGGCGAGATTTATAAAAAAAAATTGTCGACAGTCCATAACCGGTTCCCATTTGTTCGAGACTCACGCCACTCAAGCCATCATTAGGTCATTATCTGCGGGATGCCACAGGTCACCGTGGTTGCATAGCTGTGATTCCAGGCACGCGAGAAACCGGCTCAGGAGGTATCCGCAGTGAAAGTAAACAAGAGCAAGTGAGTAATTGAGTTGCTAATTATGTACACTAAGTGCTGCACCCTCTTCCAAAGGGTCTTACTGATGAGACTGCCGTATGCAGTAACCCTCCGTAAGCCAGCCCACTACGGGTACTTGACCTCTTACAGTAAAATTCGCGCATTGGGTCGTGGTCGGAGAAGGCTGCTGTCCGAGGGGATCTCTTTTGGAGAGAAAACTGTAGTGCATGACACATTGTTGTAGAATTTGAGGTCTAATTTGCTTCACTCCAAATCCGTTAAGCGTCTGAAAGTTGAACATTAGGGAGTCACCGACTCAACACAACTTTCCTCCAGAGTTGAGGTTGTCTCGGTAGACAGTGTTCAAGCATATTATTAATGTCTGCTGTTCAAACAACCGCCAGCAGAGAACGACAGCGATAAACAACAGACCTAGTCAATAAAGCTAAAAATGTTATTATTCTGCAGAGACAGGTGACTAAATGAACATGGTACAAAATAAATATCTAGTTCGATAGTTAGTGATCACAGACATTTGCCTTTACGCAACAAAGAAGTGTACCAACTAAAGACCAGGGCAACCAGTGGTTAAGGACCTACATGGTTTCTTATCGGCTTTCAGTCTCTTATTTTGCAGTATGAATATAAAGGCAGTCCATATAGCACAGATTCGGAGTCGAATTTCCGAGCGCTCGACGAACAGAGCATACTCGACGACCTTGTCAACAGTGGGTTCATTTACATCGGGCGGTAGAAGGACACGTAGTGCCAAGTCCAGGCGATTGATGGTGAGGCAACATTCCATCCACAAGGTTTGTGAAACAGACGGCCACACAAAAGACATCTACAGGAAAGAGCACAATATTGGGGAGAAAATCCTCCACATGGAAGCTGAACATAAAGATTGTTAATGAGACCAAAATGGCAGCATGTGCAATGCCACTAGTTCAAACTGCAACAAGGGGCCAAACGTCGCAAGACACCGTAGACAACACAACATCAGTGTTCAACACTAATGTTTCACTACCGTAAAAGAGCAGTTTGTTGTCCTACTTGTTTCAGAGTGGGAACATTAAAAGCGGTCAGTAGTGCAGATGCCTGAAGGCTGATTTCGAGATGCTTGAGGTTGTCGGCGCTGGCTGACTCACAGATGTTGCGACCAAGGCCGATGCAAGACGAAACGAGTCGTCAATCCTAACAGGTGAGAATACATTGCTATTGGGGTATGCGTTGGGGAAGGGTAAGAAAAATATGCGAAGGAGAAAGACAGGAAGTGTTAACAGTAGCACGTAAATACATACGATAAACATAGAGCGTTCAGTATTTTAACCATTGCGAGTTTTTATCGAAGTAGGAAGTCGGACAGTACAGAGGTGGCTGTTTACAGGTATCCAGGAGGAGTAAGTAAGAGTAAGAGTAAGAGAATCTCGGCTTGAGACTAAACCGACACCGACGCGACCCGCTTCGGCAGCTTCGGAATTGCTCGAAGTTCCCATTCATCCAAACAGAAGGGGTGCCGTAAGCTCAAAAGCTGCACTTGAATCCTGTAGTCAAGTTTCAGGGATCCTAAACATAAACCGAAAGGATACCTAGGGTCAACGGGAAGGGCAGCTTGTTGGCCAGCCAAAACGTTAAGGGCTGCAACAGGAATGAAAGGACGGAGCCTGAATAGCAAATACGGAGCAGTATGTGTGAGTGATAGTGCGCAACATGCCAATTTCATTGGCACCCGGCTGAAATGCCTACAGCTGAGATCTACGTACGAGTGACTGTCAAGCGAGACAAGACGGGATAAAGAAACAATAGGGAAGATGATAGGAATCAGCAGACGTTTTCACTTATTCGCCCGCCAAACTGTACGCAACAAGTAAGGCGACCCGGCTGGGGATACCGAGCGACGGTCGATATGGTATGAGATTATTTTTAGTTGTGTAGTTCATGGTTGTACGTGGGCTCCGATACTGCCAAGGTACCCAAACCTAGACTGAAGGATGACTAGGGTGATTGACCAAAGCTTCTGGATCAAAAGCCTGACCGCAAGGCTGCGGCTTGCGGACAAATGCTAGCGCATTGCGTTTACGTTCCAACCCCGGCGTGGAGGACCAGGAAACCTTGTTGGTTAGACTTCCAACCACTAACCAACCTGGTGTGACAGACTCTATGACTATCGCATGGAAAATCCAGTACAGCTCAATGGGTCACGAAGGCACACTGCCATACCACAGTAGGGTTCAGTTTTTTTTTTGTAACGAGGCCAAACAATCAGCAGGAGATGTTTCTTGTACCTTGGTAGTTGATACCTTGCGCAGGAGCCGTACCGCTACCAGCCATGATCACTTCGCTATGAACATGCTCAACCTCTAGTGACAGCTGTGATGGGCTACAATTAGAAAGGGAATTGAGCCTATTGTTTCCTCATTAACAGGGACTATCCAGAACGATCGCATCAGAAGGATGACTAGGCTAACGAGAGTGAAGGGGGGGCAAATTATCATAGAGTCATTCGTCCGTTCAGTGCTAAAGCTATCCTAATCGAAGATTACAGCCCACCGTTGCATCATATCAGCAAAACAAATATGTAACGCAAGGATAGAATGGCTTATTGGTTTGCACTACCCCTCCTCGGTGGAAGACAAACCAGCTAACCGCAGTCAACCAGCGGGTGACTGGGTGCACTGATCACCTCGTACCGAATCACTGCTGACGTTCACGATAAGAATTACGTAACTCCAGTAGTAGAAAGCACAGTTTGATCCAAGTTCACAGTCTACAAGGACTTGGAAGAGACTATAATCCAGTCGTGAGCTGGTTGAGGCAGCCAAATTGCTTGCATTGGGTAACCTATGATAATTCCCTTCAGAAGTGAACCTTATATTCCAAGAGAATAGCGCAGTTACGTCATTTAGAAAAAACGCACTCGCGGTTACCAATGCAGTGAATGAGAAAAGACAGGAAGACGCTCTAGCACATTGGACTGTTGGGATGAAAAATGTACTGCCGCGGCCATATAAGTTTACATAATGTAACCAAATGAGGATACTGCAGCCACACTGAGATTTGGTTCAAATGATTAACAGGTTTCCTCTGTGTGCTAAGTTGATTATACAAACAGCGTTGGAGAGGTGGAAAAGTTACACTCACCGGTTTTGACCACATTGGGAGCAATTCTGCTACTAGCCGGCTTGTGACGTGAGGCAATTCAGATGCGGCTGCGTTAGCCATACGAACAGTGAGTGCCCATTCTTTGATCAAGTCATACGGTGACCGGAGAGCCCCGCCACAGGAAATTCGAATACTGTTCGGATCGCAGCGAAAAGGTGAACACATGGGCCTCGGTGTGAGAAAGTCAGTTAGCTGACTTAGCGGAACGGTGGATAAAACGGATAACTGGCGAGAATCTTCAGCAGCAGTTGACATTTTCACGGCGCAGTCTGTGAGGACTGGAAGTGGGGTGGAAGCGCCCGTAAACAGGTAGAACTGTAATAACTGTAATAACACATCGCAAGGTGATAAGATACAAAGATAAATTATGGAAAGACCATTCGACACACTTACTTCGCCGGTTATCTGAACCTAAGTCATTATTTCAACCCAAAATGTTAGATGCGCACATGCGTGTTGATTAGTATCTTGGTGATTAGTGTTCATCAGTGAGGGAACTTTGTTCCGGACTTCAGTTTTAACTCGGAGTCAAGCAGGATAAGATTACGAAAACACCAGCAATTCCGGCTTTCAACAAAGCCTGTAAGCAGCGTTTGAACAAGGAGAAGATATTCGATAGCATGGAACAGAAGGAAAGGGTAACCAAATTAAGTAATCCCTGCAAAACAGAACAACATTGGAATCGGGTAAAGAGGGTAAAGAGTCTATGGGTTTAACGTACATATATAACTGTGGTTGATGGAGAACGCTATTGTGGAATTTTTGAGAGAAGCGACCCCTCTTCAGATGGGTCTGTCCCGGAGGGGTTACTGAAAAAGAATACACTGAGAGCTAAGGCTTGAAGGGATAGACACATCTGCTTGTGGACACAGACCCACCGTCGTGGCCGATGCTTAGCGCGGTACGTGAAAAGCATTCGGTGCGCCAGGTTGTGTTATCGAGGTTCATCCTAGGATTTGCTCGCCCTCACCAACATTATCACCAATACTGATCGAGGTCAAACATTTTAAAACAACAGAGCCAGCGAATGATTTCTTCAGACTCCACATTGTGATTCAAGTCGCAGGGAAGAACAAATGATGAGGTAAGCCGAATGAGTGCAGCTGCTCATCTTCCTGAAAAATTAGTTTTTTTTTCAGTCCGCCAGGGACTGACGTGGAGTGGAGAAATACTCGTCGCTCAGAAAATTTAGATTGTTAATTTCCCAAACGGAACTGAAACTAAAACTTGTACCGCTTATCATGAAATGACTCGACGGTTTCTCGTAAGCGTCACGAAACGTGAGCTCACAATTGGTCAAAATCAAATCGTGATGTCCGTCTGTTATGAATGAGGGCAGAAATTTGGCGCAAGAACCACTGCATGTAGAAAGCTCACTGATCACCTGATAAACGGTAAAAACTGCATGAAAACTGCGTTGGAAATCAGGATATTATATTGAGCAAATCCGAAGAACCTCCTTTCTGCAGGGTCATTTTGGGGTTTCTCCTCTTTAGCATGGCTAAGAGGTTCGGTGATATATGCACTGAAAAAGCTCAGGAGTAAGAGGCATTACCGCTTAAGACGCTGTCATCCCTATCTCCTTAGTTCCACTATTATTACTACAGAGTTCAGCACAACGGGTGGTGAGGGGGTTGGGTACTCGACTTTGCGCACTTCATTTCCATCCTGATTACTTCACGTTTAAAAGCTAAAATTTTAGTGTTCCATCTTTTCACCTTCAAGCGCCTTTCAGATCAATTTGGAGGGTCACCACACACATGTGGGGGGCCTTTGATAAACACAACTTTTGACTGAAACTCGGGGACGAACCACTAAAAAGCGGCAGTATATGACAAACTAACCATGAAAGCAAGAGAATGCAACGGATGAAAAGAGTGTGGAAGCGATTATTCTGATAATAAATCCTCGTTACGCACACGCAGTCCGCATGCACGACATTCGTAAGAGCAGGCGTTGCAGAAGTAAACTGCTGAAGAAAAAAATCAATGACCCAAAGGCATGTCATAAAATCAAGATAGTGACTAACAAATTCACGTCCATGCGGACGCTACAACTAAAAAGCTCTAAAACCCACTCACCTTTCTTTAACACCATTTCGCATCGATCGAACATATGTTGCTTGAATGCAGCTAACGCATGGAGACAACAGACTGGAACAAGAAAGGAACAGCGTAGACGACTCAGTCAGCAAGATAACAGCTATGGCCAATTGAGTGTACATAATCAGTGAGTCTAAGGGGAGGAAGAAAGGCTTAGTCTAAGCACCATGTTAATTGGTCAGCTCACATGCCATGTGTGTACATGCACACAGTCATTGGATTATGCACTCAACAACCGAAGACGAGCCGTCACCAAGAGAAAGGCTCACATAAATAAACTATCAACAAACTACAAGTAGCTGAGAGAAAACGATCCGTACGATGAGTCAGCCTTCCATGTGGGAGGCCTTCGCTCGAGGAACCAGTCAACAGGTGACCATATGAGGTGAATTCCGTCATTGAAGGATGACCGGTGGTATATCCTATCCGGATGTGAATTAATCACACCGCTGGCCGAACGGCGAAGAGTTCAAGTTACTAGCCGGGGTGTTGCAAGTTTAAATCTCTCTGGTGCTTCATGATAAACACACTGCTGACGACTCCCAATAAGCAAGAGGCAGCTGTAAAGTTTCGGCTTTTCGGTATAGACAATAATCAGTCCATCGCTATGTACCACTACGCTCCCTAACAACGCACTGATGATGTCACCTCGAGTGGTGATGAAATGTTTGCAATCAAACTGCTCAGCTCAGCGAACAAACCAACGACCATCTACGCTACCTGAACTACCAACATTTTCCTCTATGGAAGACTAACCTCACTTACGGAACGAAATCCCAATTGAAAATCAATAATAACGGTGGTAAACAGAACGGAAAGGCCAATTCAGGATAGGGATCTAAAGTGGGGTCAGAGTGTACGTCAGCTGACCTGATTTTTTCACGTCCTATGAGAGAACAAGACATCATATCCGTTATGCAGGCTCAGTGGTGCACTACTCCTCCCAGCCATCATTTCTACTAGGGATCTTGGCGATAATGTTTTACACAATCAACAGCTATCCAATATTGATCTCTGTTCTGACTGGATTGTTGTGCTCACAAGTGGAGTCCGCCAGTCCGACGGGAATAGTCACTGCTCAGATCCAGTTCTTTGCCAAGTTCTATGTACCTCTGCATTAGATTAACAGGATCTCTAAGAGGAATAACAATTTCTGTTCCAAAACCCGTTTGCGCTGGACGAAGTGGGTTGACCAGTCATCGACAGAATTAAACAGCCATACAAATAGGTAGGCGCATGAGGTTGAATAAATAAACACTAACATAAATCATGTGTTCCATTGTTTTATACTAAGACAGTGAGGTGTCCCACTGTGCATAAAAATGCATTCACTAGAGAAAGCGGAGGGGACCAACATGCAAACTGGTGGTGAGCAAGTGGATACGATATCATATGTCGCTAAAACGGTTGAGGCTACCGGGTCGAACGTACCGTGAAAGTCCATGTAGCCCCGTTTATGCCAGTTAGCCAAACCCACACAGTCATTTAAGGCTATTGAGTCGACCTGTTCAGCTATGGAATGCCACGTGTCCGAACAGAAATCTGATTCTGGATTACGCAGTGTGGTTGCAGCCAAACGTATCAGTCTACCTAGGTGCACTGTTGCAGATGCCGTTTTACTGCTCCGCTCTCCCAAGGTGTCCGAGTATTTGTTGAGGGAATCCAATCGTTCCTCAGTCTCTGGATCCAATAATTCATCGAGCACCTCGACCATAACAGGAAATTCACCAGGTGGGCCAATTAAACTCGATGAGATGAAGAAGGGAAGGCCAACAACTGGAAAGCGCAAGGAACGGAAGTTGTATGAGAGAACAAACAGTTGCAACTACATAGAAAAAACAAAGGCGAAAATTCGTTAACGAAAAGTCGAATATTTATGAAGAGAACGCAAGCGTTCAAGTGATCAGATAATTCGTGGGTCGTTTACGCTGGTGGACTAGCAGGCAAACAGATACACCTCGCACGTAAGAGTCATGAGGTCCACACCATGGTCAGAGACTGGGATAAAATAAGAAAGACCCGAATTCCTATCCGTATCAAACACGGATACGATAAGTTTGAATTTTCGAGTCACTTGTTTGTTTCAACTTCGCAGCTGAGGGGAGTAATATAGACAACGAAACGGAAAACAGGCACCAAATTAACTACATTCCAAGGTACCGTAGAAAATATGTACCTTCCTTGTGCCATCCAATGAAAGGTGATCATAATCATCTACTTCGAGTTCGCTTCCAAAGATGAAGGAAATTCAACCACGCTAGCCTATTCATTCTGAAACAGCAACCAAAAAATCACAGAAACATCTGCATAGCTGTGCACTGAGGTAAATCATCAAAAGATGGGGAGCTTCGTTCTTTTATTGGAGACCATGATGGATGGCGAACTTACAGTGAGAATGAAATCCTGACAGAAAATGAGTTTGATTCCGTATGGTACGAGTAACAACATTGCACTTCATTGGATCACCAGTGTGGAGTGCATAGGAAGTCGAGTTCGTCAATCGTACAATGAGGTGCTATTTGTTGATTTAGTCAAAAGAGATTTTACCGATGATGCAACGTCCATGAATCTGATCATTCTTCATGCAAAAGAAGAGGAAGGTGAAAGTTGTATCCATTCCTCCCGAATTCCGATTCTGTTCGCATAACGGAGTGATTCACAAGCTTGTCAGACCAGCGGCAAATCGTGATAAATGTTGGTTACTACGAACACCAGGGACACCCAGCCTGAGGTAAAACACTACAGCAACAAAGGCAATCGAGTTCCCTGTATTACAGTACATTGAGAACGGTAAGCCTAAATCCAATTGTCTCACTGGACACTGGTCTAGAGAAGTAGCCGCTGAAATGCTCAAGTAGGAATGGTTTAGATATGCATGTAAAATTACCGCCTTGATCGTGTATACGCTAGAAACCACTATATCTTCCACGGGGAACTGGATTACTGATGCACAGCGGGTGCCCAGAGGGTGGAAGTTGACAATGGTACCCAATACTTAACTACTTAAACTAACCACGCCGAAAGGTGGAAATCGCAACCTGAACTCAGTGAGGTACCAACAGAGTATTTACATAGGCAGCAGCCCTGCCAGAAATGCTTGGGTAACACAATGATCATCGCGCCACAACAACCTTCGACAGTTGCTGACGAGCTACTGAAAGCCAGAAACAACCGGATACACCTCAATAACATGAAAAACGGAGTCAAGCAACAACACAATACTTACTGAGGAAACGTTCAATCTGCGAACGAAGTAGCAATTCTAACGCATACGGGTTAGATGGTTCGCTCTTCAGTACGAGAATGCACAGATCGGGGAGGTCGGTCAAACCTTCAGGAGTCTGTTTTTTAAGGTGAAAGAGTTTAACCGTGAAAGAAGGTAAGGCTGATAAACCAGTGACCGACGCAAGTCACAATGCAACATGATAGCACCCATTAATGAATGGTCTCACAACCTGTCCCCAAAAAGGGGCGAACCGTGAGAAGTTACATGAAAGAAGGAATGTGAGGTAATGCGTTATAGTCGTACATAGTGAGATAACGTCAGTTTTATATAGCTTAGAAGTCCAGAAAAAACCTCGGTCCAGAATGGACCTAAAAATGAATACAACGCACAGCACCAACAGACTTTGCTGATCACTGATTTCGCTCGGTAATGAGCTGTTTGTTGTAGGGAAAGGAAGACTACAATGTCGGTTTACCATCAGGCACACAGTTTGTCTCTGTAAAACCTCATCACAACCACTGTCGCTTCTTCTGAGACAATCTTTTCACTTTTCTGACGTTTGCGTGCGTGATAGGTGATGTCCACGGATTGCGGACGAGAATGCTGCTTGATCTAAAAAGGTAAAGAAAGTTGAATGGCTTCCAACTACAACGGACATCTAGTTCAACCTGTAACCCAAATTGTGGAGAATAAAGTTGTAGGCTTGTTAGCGCAGGTCGACCACATTCAACTTCCCCTCCATTCGAATTTGCGGTTCGGATAAATGACTTGGTGCAAGAGCAACAAGCTCGTCCGGTAGTGACTTAGCGGGAAATGCTGGAAAAGAAGATACTAGGCCAGATTAGCCTGCTACGATGTCAACATAATCTACTGGCTATAACAGATCAGTGAAAAATTGGGACTATTGAAAGTGGTATCAGAAGAAATCAAGTTCTGCAACGGTCAAAAGTAACCAGTTATGAAACTTGCCTCTAGTCGATAGCGAACCAGCACTTCGATCAACAATCGGATACAGCTTAAACGTTTCTCCTCGAACTGCGGCCTATGTGAGAATGAGGATAAAATTTGTAGGCTCTGAGTGAAATCATGCTAGGCAGTATTCTAATGACTTACAGTTGACATACATCGAGGAAATCCTGTGCATGTCCATCAGAAAAGCACCGAAAAGCTCAACCGTCTGATCAAACTCACTCAGTATAGAATTTCATAAGCTCCAAACACACACAAACAGCCGTTTGATAGAACCGGTCCAAATTCTTCGTGCACAGTTGCAGTAAACCCTTGAGTACGGGGGGAGAAGAGGTAGGATGAAAATGAAAACCAAATACGCCGTAATAAAACATATGATATTAAACACACGCGAAATACAATGTACCACTGAGAGGAACCAGCCAAATTAACAGGTACCAGTCACAGATGGTATTGTAGCATAATAGAACTTGTGAGAATAGATAGACAGATAGCAACGCTGTTGTGTATTGCGAACGGTAGTGCAACTCTTACGTCGGTACTTGGCTTGCTGTTCCGCCCAGTATGGTATATCAAATGGAACGGTAGATTGAGACAACGTTTTATGGAAACAAAGTAAAATTATTACAACTGTATTTATACGGTTGTCGTGGCATAGTTCACAAGAATCCGGTAAAATTTTCATATGGGGGTGGCAAGATGGGCCGAGCTATAAACACTCGGTCCTGATTGGTTAACATGCCGACCAATCAGGGCGTGTCCTCGTCCACTCCGTAACGGCTCACAGCACATCCGTCCAATTGACGTGACGTTCGGTTATTTAGAGCGGCTCGCCCCAGGACGATAGACTTCCGTTATGAATACAATGCCCTCCGACACATGCCAACAGCTTAAATTAATAGGCAACTACAAGATACCAGTGGACTTTAACAGCACATACAGACGGTCCCAAAGTGAGTATTGAGTTAAACACTCGCCTAGCAGCATACCAACCACGTCTCTGAGAATGGCAATGAAACTTTTCTGAACTGATTCCAAGCTCAGCCATAGGAACAACAGCCACTTGATCAACACCTACCACCAGAGAAATGAAGGGGACGTCGAGTTGATGGCAAACTTACATACTTCATTACGCGAAAAACCGTGCATTGACTGATAGACTAAGCCTTTAGGCCGATCAAAAATAGTAGCAATGGTGATCGAACGGTCAGGTGAACAGGGTGGAGATGCGAAGAAAATATTCAGTCTCCAGTGGACGCACAACAATTTGATATCCCTTCCGTGGCAGAAGCAAAACAACTAGATAACGGAGGACCTAAAATAATTGTTTTGTATGATAGGGACTCCTAATTGAGCAGTACTCAAGTGAATGGAATCAAACTTAGGTTATTAACGTTGAGAGAGTAAGTGTTTCGGTCATCAATCCAGTGTAACGTCCACCATTCACGAAGAAAATGATCTTTAGTGTAAAAATAACCTCTCCACAATGGGGTACTATATATAGTACCAAGCCGAAGGAGAATAACGTCAATTAGTTTAAAATACTTATTACAAGATATTTTATGGGATAGAGCAGAGACCGAAACTGCGCAGATACTGCTGTGTACTACGGACGACGGCGATCCCGGACATTAGCGGCACCAACCATTTCTCAGTCATCTTAAAGGACGACTTTCCTAGTCTACTGTCGTAAGGTTTGGCCAGCAAACCCCTATCCGAATCAGAAGTACCACTCACAAAGCCGAAAACCACGCCAGATGAGCTGAGTCAACATTTGCCCAGAGCGACCCACCGCGCATTGATGACGTCTCTATTAAAGACGATACGTTTGCAGGCTAACTGTCAAACTAACAGCCAGCTCATCAACAATCAGTAAATTCCCCCAAGTTACCAACAGTTCGACACATTCCCGACAATCAGTCGAGTCAAGGATGACGGTAGTAAATCCACAGGAGTAGTGACCAGATAAAGAGCACAGTGCCAGCGAAGAAAAGTGTATCCACCAGAGATCGATGTTGGGAGTTACAGCGGTCTTATCGCCTGGTAAGAAAGTGCACCACCCATTGGCCAACTGATTGGCTATGTGAGTTACCCTGTTGGATGCAGTACTACTGAATTCGTGCGCAATATAACTTAGATCTGTTGGGACGATTCCACCCTATGCACTGAAAGTTACTCGCGAGAGCCACCTTTGCGTACACCCGTAACTTTGTTGTGTTGTAAAATATGTGCGGATACATTTTGTGACCGTATTGTTTAAAGCTTGTGTACCCGTCAAGAGAGAGAACTCCCGAAAAATGCTATTTTGGCCAGTCCCGAGGTTGCGCGCCCTCTGGGTGGGGAAGACTTGAGTTTCGAGGAATTGTGTGAGATAGCCAAAGATACCAAAGCATAGAGAGGAGTGAATTGAAATACCGACAACCACACAACCATATATATATATAACCATATATATATATATATAAAATCATGTCACATATATATTCCTTTTCAGCAGAGGCAGCATAGGGAGCGAGGTGTGTGGGTGTATGGGGGAACCCTCTTAAAGAAAAATTCACCCAGAAGTCACAAAAGAGTGAAGAGGATGAGTATGATCCACATAATAAATGTCTCAGGTGCCTTACTTGCCAAGCCAACATACTACCAGGATCAACGTTGATAGCAAGGAAAAAGCAATCGGCCGCCTCGTCTTCAAATTCCAACTGGTCACAACAAGCTGCCTTCAAAACCAGAGCTTGGTAACTTTTCGAATCCTCAGCTAAAATCTCCTGCAAGCAAATTACTTTTGTGATTGATCGTGTAACCTGAGTTAGCTTTCGGCATTCATCATACTCTCCTTTCTGATAGGACTTTTTTGCATCTTTCAGTTTGCTTTTGAGTTCTTTATCCATAACAGTGCTGCAAAAAATGGTAAACTGTGGTAAGGAAATGATTGATTGTAACAACACTCAAGGTATTTGGTTCAAACCACTTGATCACAGTAGAACCACACATTGTTTTAGTCAACAAATGTGGAATCGCGGGAAATGACTGTAAGCTCATGAAACCTGGTGTGAACTATAGGGGGAGTGGTGACAATATAAAGAAGTCGAAATAAGTGAGAAAACTTTCTTTTATCCACGCGCACCTCGATTGACGACACGATCCTCTGGTTATTTTAATTGTTTGGAACTACAGCTAGCAACAGGTTACTGCAGTATACAGTACTCGAAAACGGGCAACTCAACTCAGAGTGTGGAGTGCCGAACCAAATGAATATACAATATATTTGGCAGCGGGGCTTCCCTGGACAACAGCAAGCCGTCTACCACCAGCAGACTGGTACACTGTACAGGATGGACAGTATGGGGACACCATGTCTAACCTTTTTTTTACAAACACAGCCTCCTAAACGACGGGGTGATTCAAACCGTCCTACGTTGTTAGGACCTGATAGGCTGAAAAACAGCGGACCACACCCGCGGAACATACTCTACAAACATACAGAACTCTAATGGCAATCCATCCTAATTGTCACTCGTAAAAAGACGACGAAATGACAGCGATCGCTTTCTGCAATAGTTCTTTTTGCAATTCATTGTGATTAACCCCAACGAGGAAGTGAGCCGGTTCCATGACATCACACAGGGTAGTTTCCCGACTCCGTAATCGACAGTGATGTCCGCACAAATCGTAGATTACATGGTGACCTGTGAGGCGGACGTTGGTCATCTTCTAAACTGGCTGGAACAAAACATGAGGGACTTAAGGCTCATCGGTTTGGCCCACCCAGTAAAGCAGTAATCCAAGGTGCGGAAACCATCGCATGCGAGCAGCCACATGGAGTCACGGAAGATAGCTGAGTGTTGGGTGGAGATTGAAGTGTGGCCAACCGTCTCCAGCAGCTCGTCCTATGATACCCCACCGACATCCTGGACCTGAATCGCTGTTATCCAGAACTATCTATGATGTATACGGCAGCGAAGCACTGGTGGTGAACACAGATGTTACACTGTCGATAATGATGACAACACACTACCCAATAAAACATCCGATTGGCTTTTCCTTAGCCAGTACCAACAGTTGTGTCTGAGCAATAAGAGTCGAACAACATCCATGGCACAGTCCCGAAAATGTTGTTCGTCAATGTATGTCTATACGCATGCGTCAGCACCTGCTTCCTGACTTGTCTGCCACATCGAAGTATCGCGATGGACCCCACACAGAGTAGGTAATATCGCGCACAGTTTGTGCTGCTATTTGGAAACATCTTATAGATTATATATAGCCGTTCAGATAAGAAAACTGTTCAGCTGTAGCACCCTTTTGGTGCCTTACTGCCATACCACCAGAAGGAGGCACGAGGGATGGGATACTGCCAGGTTGCCCAAGTCTGGACAGGGGAAGTCGAGAGGCAGAGGGCGGGTTAGAACCACGGACCATACAGTCAGTGAATTGCCCTCTAACCACTTGAGCCATATCGTCCTGAATATGCTCTTACGAGCTCTGTCTTCCGCTGATTTCGCACTGATCTACTCGCACTGTAGGCTGGCATTGTCCTGAGGTTGTTTTTAGAAAAGGGCAATGAGGCCGAAACAACCAGACTCATTTTCTGCGCTGATGACTGATGAATATTTAGCAGCCATGTAGTCTAACCAACTACAAGTTAAACTCTACTTGATTTCTGTACATGAAAAAGCATTTTAACAAGTCGGATGACAGATGCACGGACAAAGACTCGCATAGTGGCGGGAGACCAATTGCATTTTGGAGGATCAAAACAGAGTGGTGAACTAATGGCCGTGAAAATTGGTCAACCTGGAAAAACTGTTTCCAGTCAATATAACGGGCAAAGGAACCCATACACAAAGCTGAAAAATGGTTTAAAAGTGTATGGCACTTTCCGGTAAACATCTATTTTAGGAATTCGTTCTTATCTTTTTCCCAAGTTGTGCCAAACATGGAGTACCGTGTTAATAAGCCAAGATGCCAGTTAGATTCGTGTGGAACCACGAAAACTGAGTGCTTAGGGTGTTTCATCCGATGGTTATACCCATTAATGGGAAGCAATGTAGAGCAATAAAAGGCCTATGTTTTGAATCCTATCCAGATAGGTATTCCTGGGTATAGAACCTTCACATAAAACACATTCACAGTTTTGGGTCAACCATGTCTCATCAGTGTCAGTAGCTAACTCCACCTGAGTCAGCGAATAGGACATGCTGCAGAAATTTTTCTGACTTGATGAAGTAATAAAAAAGAACATTAGGACACAACCTATGACCGATAATATGCATCTCACAATAGTTGAAACAACTAGGCGGCTACCTATTTACTCTGTGCACAACGTCCGGCAAGAACAAATTAGCACCCTGTTTCTTCACGTTCATTAAGGCTTAGATCAAACACGCTTAGGATTTCCCATCCCCTGGAAATAAGCAGATGCCACAGATCTCCGGCGTGCAGCATATTTAGTACAAAAACAACGAAATGCCTTGGTGTTGAAAATAAATTATTCGCACACTTCGTCACCCCTACCCCATCGGTCGAACAGTATTTCCCACATTTTCCGATAATTTTGGATCAGGCACCAAAAACCGATAAACAAAACTATGCCAGCGTCAGCTGGCTGATACGGACCGCCTGAAGTGGCTGAATGAAAGCTGAGGAGACATTCGTGAACGGAGAATGTCTGAATTATCATAAGTCAACAGCGTAGTAGTAGCGCAAAGGATAGTAGGCCACGTGCGCACTAATAGCTCCAACCGATCTTCAAAAAAGTGCACTCAGTACCCCAAGGGAGGTGAAACTGAACTAGAGAATGCAGTCGATTTATAACACATTTACTTTGATAAGAAAGATAAACACAACTTCATAAGGGAGCTTTT
The DNA here is from genome assembly GCA_003604175.2 of Clonorchis sinensis. Taxonomy (NCBI): domain Eukaryota; kingdom Metazoa; phylum Platyhelminthes; class Trematoda; order Opisthorchiida; family Opisthorchiidae; genus Clonorchis; species Clonorchis sinensis. The sequence goes on from CM030370.1 coordinate 132,877,203, forward strand.
TCTACTTTTTCCCATGAAGTGTCTCAATTTCCTATCTAAAGAGCTCATTGCGAAGTCACGATATGGTGTTGAGTCGTTTCGGATCTCCTGAGCTCTAAATTCGTCTCCATTATCACAACCTTATTTTCATGCAAACTGGCGACCGAACATAACTAGAAACAGAACGGCTATTGGCACGGCCTGCGTAGATAATCCATTAAAGCGTTTGATGCACAGGTGACATTAACCGACTCCGAACGCTTGTTAGTGAGCTGGTGAATAGTAAACTCACACAGCCCCATTAACTACGACAATTATTAGGTTTCATAGGCCAATCAACCAGAAATAAGCTGCCAAAGTATCAGTCAAAGTTAAGGGCAATTATTACCTAAACGTTAGGAAAAGCAAGAATTCCTTCCAAACATTTATATTTCCGAGGTACAACGTGAGTCATGTTAAACATTGCCAAGGAGGAAACCTTCTTCATGAAGTACATGCATGTATGAACATAATTCGGGAGCATGTAAATAACTCGGAAGTGGAATTGTGGTTGGATGAAAGAGAAAGTAAGAAAGTCAAACTGATAAGTAATGCTAATGGAGTGCCCAACGTGGTTGCGGCAATGTGGATCTAATGCAGCTCACCGCAAATTCTGGTTATAGATTTAGGAATGTACCGCACACCAGCATCGTTTCAAATTCCACAGCTCCAAGGCATACATATAAACCAGTGGGTGGTACATCGGAAATCTGGTCCCGTTGAATGGGTATCTAAAGAACAGAGAATGACCTCCTGGCACCTCAAGTACTCATGGACGCACCAGTCAGCTCCGATCCAGACGGCTAAGACTAGCTCGATGCCCAGTGATGTTGAATTTACGCACTGCATGTGTTGCACTGGTCATACCCACCAGATAAGTGGTAGGAGTCTAGGCGTGAAGTTCATTACTTTACAAGGCGTGCAGATTTTGTTCATCGGCTGGAAAACAGACGTCTGATTGCTTCAAAGATTGTCATATTGCATCAACACTCTCCACGCATACAATCGTAGCCAAATCCTGAGGCAGGAGAAGTCCGAGAGGTGAACCTACGGATGAAAGCCAAGCGAGAAGATATTGCACGGCATATTCGACGTTATTCGAGTGCATCCGTCCCAAAGCCTGGTGCATCATTTCCGCAGTTTTACATGGATGAAACTGAAAATAAGGTGTGCCAAAGTGAGCGTGCTCTATTTGGCTTACGCCCGCCAACAAATTCGTTGTAGCAAAGTTATTGTCACCGCCTAGTTGTGGGACGAGATACGAAGAGAGAGGGTATCCGTCAGCATCCTGACACCGAAAAAGCAACACAGGGACCTCGTATGCATCGCTATACAGTATTCTGTATTCCACAACGATATTTCCTTCGGCTGAAAGGCACTCGGTGGCGGGAAAATACTGACGACAAACCAGTTCAACTGAAACAGGGTTGACTAATTCTTCGATCGACCACTGGCTGCATACATCGGTGCGATGTTGGAGATGAGAAAAGACAGTTTTTATGGCTTTCAAGAAATCCGATTGCGGCAAACGTCCATTATTCATTCCCTGTAAAGACAAATGAATAGAAAACAGTAAAAACCTAAAAGCGAACTGGCAGCACAAATGCAACTGAATGCCCTTGTGGATAACTTGGTGATTGATACGGACAGTTATTAGGAACAATCTGATTTTCGATGTTTGATTATTCGATCACCCAACAACATAGACGTAAATACGCAGTTATATGTTGGCGGCGATAAGCCGATTAAAGTGTGATGTCGAGACAAGAGTAATGAGGTGAGTTCTGCTGTTGTGTTGTTCAACAAATCTTAAGGTTTCGCATTCAAAGACTAAGACAATGTTGCAGCTGTTATATGTCATGCTTGTGTGAAATGAGAAACCTATGATCCAATTTAACAAATCAACATGATAAATCATACCAAGTTTACAGAAGGCAGTGGGTGCATTTGCTGCTGGATATTGGGGATATGGTTCGCACATTATCCCGACCTAAATAGTCCACTTGATGCAGTGGTCAGGGTTCTGTGCTGCAGTAATCTCGCGAGTAATAGTGGCTGAAATTTCGTTTCATGCCAGGAAGACCAATAGGGAGTAGCCCGACGAAGAATAGCGGGACTAATCGTATTACGTGGCAGTCTGGAGTTAAAGTTGTACTGTCCTCTGTGTTTTGTGTGTGAAATAAGCAAGGATTTTCAGACCAGCATGCCCACATTTATGCTCCTCCCACCCCGAGAAAGGACGGGTTAGAAAAAGTCGACCGTAAAACTGCACATCCTGATCACCCAACAATCGACTGTGACCATCGGCGAATTATCCAGTATCATCGAAAAATAAATGAACCTTTCCATGAGCCTGATGCGGCTCAAGTCCGTCGTTCTAACCCAACCTTTACATCTCGAGAGAACCTTTCTACGCTTTGGCACCTTGGCAGCACATCAGCCTCCGTAATACCTTCGAGTGGCATGGCAGCTAGACAAGGAAAGGGGTTATAGCTGAACGAACGACGATGCTGCTTCAAACGCGCGTGCTGTGCGCGGCAGTACCAGGAGTGAGACATCTATATCCCAATCCATTAACCCTCATTCCAACCATGTACGTTGCACCTGAAGTAGTATCACGCCACATTGGCCATCGCGTGATATCAGCAGCCAGGTCGCCTTGCTTGCTGCACCGGTTTGTCCGAAAAATGGATCCAGGACTCAAGTACTGCCATTAAACTGACTGTCAGCTCGCTCACTTCCGCCGTTCGGTCGCGCAATTCTTATGAAGCAGATGCCTCCACAGCTGGACATGCCTGGGGCAGGCATTGTGCTGAGCCACCGAGTGAAAGCGTATTTACTTGATTGGACACCCGTTGATAGTCAGCTCTGCTAGTTTTTTGGAAAATCTATAGAAGAATCGTCAGGAACTGAGGTCTATCGCACTTTGTTTATTGTGTCTTCGTATGCCCCAACGGACTGTACCTATGAATCCGACAAGGGCAGTTTCTATGATGCGCTAGGTAGTATTTTACAACCAGCTAAAAGATCAGGCATCGTTGTGGTTGCTTGTAACATGACCGATTAATAGGTACGCCAAGCGTCGTTGAGGTCCAATTAGGTGGTCACCCTGGCTTGAACAGGAGAAGCAAGAGCAGATATGTGCTAATCACAGACTCTTCCTATTCAGTACCAATTTCCGGAACAGCCGAAATCGCTTGACAACGTGGTGCTCACAAACGAGCCAGCCCCGAATCCAAATAGATCGTACTGCCATCAGTTACCGGTTGTGAGGGTCGACCATTGCCTGCCGATCCTTGTGGAATATCTGCGTAACCTCCGACCATGCACTTGTCCGCTGCTGCCTTTCAAGTCTATGAAAAAACTTCAAACCTCGCTTAGCCATTAGTAAGCTCACGGATCAAGAGATCAAACAAACCTATCAGAACGGCTCCTCCTACGCTTGCCGAATGATCCTATGTCGGATTTTAAAGGTCACTCGAAACAGATATCCAAAGTACTACGCCGTGCTGGAACTTCTATCTTCGATACAAACCGGCCAACCTCAACCAAGAATTGAATTTATGACAAGACTGCGGTTTTCATCACCGTCATCATTGCACCATCGACAGCATAACGTCAGAATACAACAATGATGCTCCGCTGCTGCACAACCATGATTTATTTGAAAGACTAATTGTGAAGAAAAGAATAAAAGTGAACGGGGAAGAGACTTAGTGCTAGCCTACAACAATTACTCCGAGGTGCCTACACCTCCAGACAGTGATTTAGGCAACCTGGATAGAAAGTGACGAGAACGCCATTGACATCCACTGACAGATATAAATAGTTCAGCTGTAACACCCTTCTAGTGCTCAGCTGCCATGCCACCAGAGGGAAGCACGAGGGCTGGGATACTGCCAGGTTGCTCAAGCCTAGACAGTGGAAGTCGAGAGGCACAGGTCGGTTTCGAACTACGGACCTTCCGGTCAGTAAATTCGCGCTCTAACCAATTGAGCCATCTTGACAGCTATATCTTGAAGCGTCTCCAGCCAAGCGCGGCGAGGATCATGAGCCCCCATCCTAGAAGGTGAGTTACACTGACAGTACCCACATTTTTCGTAATCTTTTCCAGACCCCTCTGCCAGGTCAAAGGTTGGCCATCTCTCCCCGACCTAAAGCTGCCACCTTGACGTGGTGGTCGGGCTTGAGTGCTGCAATGATCCCGCGGGCTACACTGGCTGGAACGTCGTTCCACAAGGTGCAACCATGCCAGGAAGGCCAAAGGGGAGCAGTCAGACCAAGAGCAGCGAGACCCCGTACTACGAGTAATCGTGCTACGAGGCGGTCTGGGGGTAAAGTCGTACTGTCCTCTGCGACAGGAGTGTGAAGGCAGTAAGGTGTTTCCCCCAGGTGACCAGCATGTCCATATTTATGGAAGCAGCGATGCTGCCTTCCCCCGAGGAAGGACGGGTTAGAAAAGGTCGGCCCTAAAAACCGCACACTCCGATCGCCCAACGGTTGACCGTGACCGCCGGCGCATTATCCACTACGGTCGAAATACTTTTAAAACCAAAGAGTCCGGTGCTGCTCAAAAGGCACCTGCTGTGCGCAGCCGCATCAGGAATGAGACAGTAATGCCTTATTCCCTGCGCCCTCGGGTTAGGCCAACCCCCTGCAGCCGAGCAGGTCAGACTATTGAGTCATCGGCTCCGGGCAGGGTCCCCAAAGAAAACCCTACTGTCCACTGCCTCGTGGGTCAGACTTTTAAGTCAGAGGCTAGGGGCAGGGTCCCTGAACAAAACCCTAGATCCCCCCACTGCCTTGTGGGTCAGACTTTTGAGTCAAAGGCTCAAGGTGGGGTACCTCAACCAAACCCCCTTCTTCGGCCTGGGCAACCGGGAAGTATCATTTGCCCGCGCAGTTCTGTGTCCACCGATGTCCCTCCCCAACCCCTTCCCACCACACAAGCAAATGTCACTGGGTCACTTGACTGTCAGTTATCTGACCGAAAGGCCCTATGCCCCTTGCTGCCTATTAACAGTAAACAAAATAACACCCTTCTAAATCCACGAGATCCTTTCTATATAGGAGCTTTTAACGTCCGTACTCTATGTCAAATTGGCAAACAGGCAGAGCTTGCTGAAACTTTATACTCCCTTAAAATTGATGTATGCTGTGTCTCCGAAACACGCATACAAGACCCAAGCGTGGTTATGCATCTCAGAACGCCAAGGATGAACTCAGCTCTTTCACATTTCTCCCTCCGTGTGTCCGGTGACCCAGAAGCGATGACTCGTGGACTATATGGCGTGGGAGTTGCACTCAGCCCCAGAGCTGAACGCGCTTTGCTTGATTGGATCCCAGTGAACAGTCGGCTTTGCGCCGTCCGGTTATCCAGTTCAATCAAGCTCAATGCCTCTCGGCATAAAAAGCGCTGCCTGTTTGTAGTGTCGGCTTATGCCCCAACGGACTGCAGTTCTGATGTTGAGAAGGATACCTTTTATCGAGAACTATCCGGGCTCATTCGTCAGGCAAAAAGCACTGATATTGTGATCCTTGCAGGCGATCTGAATGCTCAAGTGGGTCGTCTGAGCTCCTTGGAATCACATTTGGGCGGTCGATTTGGAGTCGATGCTCGCCGCACAGACAACGGAGATCGACTCCTTCAGTTGTGTGCTGACCATGAACTGTTTCTGGCAAGTACGAACTTTCAACATAAGCGTTCGCATCGCGTGACCTGGCGGCCACCAACTGCAAATCAACCGTGGACCCAGTTGGACCACGTGGCCATCAGCTACCGGTGGAGAGCCACAATTCAAGACTGCCGTTCCTTTTGGGGCACTCCACTTGATTCCGATCACGCCATGGTGCGTGCACGCCTGACAGTTCGCTTCCCTTCAGGCCCTCGCAAACTAGAAAGAAGCATGCCAATCCAGTATCTTCGAAGATCGACCATAGCTCAACAGTACCGATCTGAGCTAGCCCAACAACTCTCTACATGCACTGGCAGTGCGAGTGTAGATGAAGCATGGCAAAATGTGAAAGAAGCCATGTTAGCGGCGTTCAGTGCTGTCTGTCCAACCTCCCCGATTCGACCACAAAACCACTGGATATCGGCGAGGTCGCTATCCATGATTGATGCCCGGAAATCCATACCAGCAGGCAACGCGTACGACGGCGCACGCAAATCCCTTAAACGCCAAATAGTGAAGAGCCTAAGGAAAGACCGAGAGCTCTGGTGGAAGTCGAAAGCTCGAGAGATGGAGAAGGCTTTTGCTACGGGAAACAGCCGTGCCCTATATCAACTGATACGATCGACTGGTCCCAGGAAAACAATGGTCAGCGAAACGATAAGTGAAAAAGACGGCTCATTAATTCACTCCCAAAAACGTCGACTGGAAAGATGGGCCGAACACTTCGAAGAGCAGTTCAGCTGGCCTCCTGCAACACAGCCTGTGGAGATAATGCATACGGGCCAGTGGAATGTAAACCTTGATCGTCCTTCGGAAGAAGAAATAAAGTACGAACTATCCGTACTAAAACGTGAGAAGGCACCAGGACCGGACGGTCTCTATCCAGCCCTCTTCAAAGAAGGCGGAGAATCCCTGGTGACCCATCTGACAAAGCTTGCTGGTGCTATATGGAACGAAGAGAAGGTGCCTGCAGAATGGGGCATGTCGACAGTTATCCCTATTTTCAAAAAGGGTACGCGGACGCTGTGCGAAAACCACCGTGGCATCAGCCTGTTAGCTGTGGCATCGAAGGTACTCTCTGGTCTTATCCTTCGAAGGTTAACTGAACACAGGGAGAGACAAATCCGTGAAAACCAAGCTGGGTTCCGTCCTGCAAGAGGATGCATCGATCATATCTTCACCCTCCGACAGATTCTTGAACAGCGACACTGCTTCCAGCAACCAACAATGGTTGTGTTTCTCGATCTGAAGGCTGCCTTTGACTCTGTAGACCGCCAGGCACTATGGCAGTGTCTGTGGAGCAAAGGTGTCCCCCTTAAATTCTTGACCCTTCTTAAGGCGCTGTACGCCAACTCCCGCGGCCGTGTGAAGGTCTACGGGAAGCTCTCTTCTGAGTTCACCACATCAAGTGGTGTCAGACAGGGCTGTCCTCTTTCACCTTTCCTCTTCAATTTCGTCATTGATACGATCATGGAAGACTCATTATCAGCCTCTACTGCCTGTGGGGTCGAAGTGCTCCCGGGGCGTCCGCTCACAGATATCGAGTATGCAGACGACATAGCTCTTCTTGGATCTGACGCCGTGGTAATGCAAAGAATATTAAATAATCTAACTAATTCCGCCTCACGGTTCGGCATGCGCTTCACACCTGCAAAGTGTAAAGTGCTAGTGCAAGACTGGGTGGGCCCGAACCCTAGCCTAGTGCTTGCGGGTGAACCGATTGAGGTAGTAGACAAATTTGTCTACCTGGGCAGCTGTATTAGTCCCGGTGGTCTCGCGAAAGATGATATTTCCATCCGAATTGGGAAGGCCCGAGCAGCTTTTGTGAACCTGCGTCACCTGTGGCGTAGGCGTGACATCAGCTTATCCGTCAAGGGTCGAGTTTATAATGCTGCGGTGCGCTCCGTATTACTATACGGATCAGAAACCTGGCCGCTGCGCGCCGAGGACGTCAAACGACTTTCAGTGTTTGACCACCGATGTCTCCGGAGCATTGCCCGAATCTGGTGGGAACACCGGATCAGCAATGCTGAAGTACGTCGAATGGTATTCGGGAGGAATAACTCACCCTCGATAGATGAACTGATCACACTGCATAGGTTGCGCTGGCTTGGCCACGTGCTGCGCATGCCAGTCGACCGACTTCCTCGAAGGGTTCTTTTCGCACAACCACGTGAAGGGTGGAAGAGAGCCAGAGGCGGTCAAACAATGACTTGGCAGCGAAGTATAAAAGCCATTACCAGCAAACTCAGCTGCGCTGGTCACTGCCGTCTTCCTGGATGGGGACCCCGAGACGGGCCACATCAATGGTTAGAGACATTGTCAGACATGGCCCAATCGCGCCCTCAATGGCGCTCATGCATCCAAGCTATTGCCTTCAATGCATAGCCCCCTTCCCAATTCCCCGACGTAACAGCCCATTGACAGTGGTGCATTTACGCAGCTCGCGCCTCCAATGCGCAGCTACCTACCTCACCTTCCCAAATCATCGGCGGACGAAACTGTGGCAGCTACAACCACTGTACGACAAGTACACGGTTTCTTACAGCTGATGATGATGATGGCCATCTCTCAGCTCCCACCACTCTGAATTGGGCACGGAAAACACCACACCCTACGGCAAACGATGGTTCGGTATACGCAATAAGTGGCCTAACCAACACACCTTTTGGTGCTGGATACATTCTTCGATGGAATTCCCCGTAGTACAACCACACACTCGCTCTTTAATTGCTTTGTTTAGCAGTCGTCGACACTAGCCTACAAGAGGTATGGTTTTGAGACAGCGGCGATTGAAGACCTCAAGACGTCTCAGATCATCCACCAGAAGTGGCCAAGCTGTACAACAATACACGCGTTCTCTGAGACCTAGTGAAATGTCTTTTGGACGCCGTAAGTTGTATAAATTGAAAAGCGTAATACCGGCCTTCGAGATTGGTGCATTCGCCTCGCCTGTCACACAACTGTCACTACAACTTCCAAGATAATATCATGCTCCACAACCACCAGTGTCACACCTTGAACCTCGGAGGCATGTTCAGAGACTACATTCTGTAGCAAGACTGTGCACTTTGTGGACGCGAAACACATCCCGAAGGACTATATGATCTTGGTTAGTTTTTATAGTAATGTCTGCTCGTCCTGCATTTTAAAAAATATTCCAGGCCGACAAGGTTCTCGCTCGGACGGATCCAAACAACAGGGTTTTGGAGGCGTTCCAGCGTTCGCTTCATTATTTCATCAATAATGATGGAGGGGTGGACATCCTTGTCGGACATCACTGCTTGTAGAAGAGCAGTGGCGAGCCCCCGATACACCCTCACGCACCCAAAAGTTCCAATACAAAGTGTATAATATTCACGAACTTCTAGGTCATACTTCGCAAGCGTGTTGAAAAGAACTTGCCTACAGAATCAAACGCACCCTTAAACTCGAGAAACACCAAGTGTAGGGTGCCTATACGTATTTCGTTGATCTAACACTTGACGAAGTGTGAAAATGTCACCCACGCAGCCCCTTTCAGACCGGAATCCTGCTTGCTGCTCTCGGGTTCCATCTTCAAGCGTCTTCACAGGACCATTTTAGATAAGCGACGAAAGGAGTCTGGTTACAACGGGGGTCGGGTTTACTCCTCTGTGACTGTCACTCACTGCTAGCATCCTTTTTGGAAATGGGCACCACTATCGACTCACCGCAGTTGGTTGAGAGGGTCTGCTTCTACAAGATAGGGGTAAATAAGTTAGACAAGCATCGACCCAGAATTGCACCTCCGACGTTGAAAGAGCGGGTGAGTTCGTCCGGACGGGAAGTTCGGTGAGGTTCGAAGGACAAAAGACATTGGCTTATTTACGAAGTCGTTGGGGTTCCAAAGGCTGCGCTGTCGGCTAGAAATCCGACTGAGCAATTTCAGGTGGCCAGTTAAATTGGTCTCGAAAATGTTCTACGCAACGACTCCTCCTTTTCCACGGAAAAGCGAGCTGCTATTTTCAGTGATCGCTTCGCTAACCGAAGGCATCTTAGGGGCCGTTGCATGTACCACCTGTAAGTTTACGTACATACCCAGAGTTTTCCGCCTCATATATCTCTTCAGCTTTCTGTACTCACAAAACGTATTGGTCCGCTCAAATGCTTATTTTGACTTGAAGTTCATTTGATGGTATTGTACTCTCGACAAGAGGGAATACCTGTCCAAGTTTCCAGCAATTTTAGAGTGTTGCCCAAGATCCAGTACTCAAAGCTTATCGGGTGCACCATTACACAGCATCTTGCAGGGTTAAAGCAGTACCTTCCAGTATGTTGTCCGAAAGTGATTTCAGTAAGTGGTTCTGGTGGACTCGTTTCATATCAGGGTACGAAAGCTTCTCAATGGCCAGACGAAATGTGTGCATCTTTCGCCTCCTTGAAAACCCCAAAAACAGGATTGATCAAACGCGTGATCCGCATCCGCATGTGTTCCAAAACCAGCGGCAATCATTAGTGGACCCACGCCACCTATCGCTAATGGAGATTGTGTGTTAAGATTGATTCACATGAGGGGCGCATATTATGGCCAAGTGCCTTCGGTTGTTTCGGAAATTAGTACTGAACGAATAGTTTGTGGCCAGCACACGACTGTAAGTGTTCGCCATTGTCTGTGTGTCCCGATTTCAGTCCAAGACGATAGACTCGGCAGAACTAAGGCTACCTACCTGCACATCCATATCTCCTCCAACCACAACAATGTCTGTGCTTTTGGTCCGCCGAAAAAAGGCGCCCAAAGCGCCGTAAAAAACATCTTTGGGAGTACTATGGCAACAGTCTGTTGGAGTATAAGTAAATACGATGGAGGGGCGGTGACCATTAGCGCGTTTATCGGATGCTCTCACACACGTAGCCAAACGAACCACACAGACGCGACTACCAATGGATAACCATCCAAATGAAAACACTACATCTCAGTGGTTTGGAAAAACGCAGACCCCAGCAGAGGCAGCAGCGGCTTCTAGATTACCAGAGGTGAGCAACCGGAAGCGAGAAGAAACCCATGTGGAGGTCCGTTCAACAACTGTACTTGGGTATCGAATCCTCGATTCAGATAAAGAGCGCATATTGATAGAAGGCGAGTTTAGAGTACACGCGAGAATAGTCTGTCGCCCAACTTGTTTCAGATTGTGAATGGTAAAGGCTAACAGACGAACTGAGCATCTGGGTTTGAAGAATGATTCAGAAGTGCTTGTGACTGGCGGCCTGTAAACTGTAGATATTGCAGCTAGCGGTAATGGGCGGCGAACGGATGTCAGTCACGGGGTGAGATGGCTCAGTGGTTACAACGCGAATGTACTGACCGGAAGGTCCATGGTTCGAACCCGACCTCTGCCTCCCGACTTCCCCTGTCTAGGCTTCGGCAACCTAGCAGTATCCTAGCCATCATGCTTCCTTCGAGTGGTATGGGAGCTAGGCACCGAAAGGGCGTTACAGCTGAAGGATTTTTTGTCGGACGTCGGCCCTCAAAAATCGGCCCACGGGGTGGCGTCAGCAACGCGGTGAGGAAAGGAGGAACATTATGAAATGGAAAGAAGAGGGGTGTTGGTAGCAGCCTGGCTTTGCTCACTCGTCCAGGGGTATGCAGCAAGTAAGGCTGATGGCATCACTCCACAGCGGATGTGGCACGAAATTACGTGTGACTAAAATTCACGGTTGAATGTGGGCTGAGATAACGCCACACTATCGTTAGTATTTGGAATGATTCGTTGTTCACTACAGGGGCGAAACGGCTCAGTGGTAAGGGCTTGGGCAACCTGGCAGTATCCCAGCCCTCTTGATTCCTTCTGGTGGCATGGCAGTTGGGCATCATCATCATCATCAAAGACAGCAACATCAGTGTTGACACTGATGCTTCACTGCCGTACAACCATAAAGTTCGTCTAATTTCATATGCATATATATATATATAATTATATATAAAAAGCCCTAGAGTGAAAAGAAGAGAAAAAGAGTGGATGAGGGAGGGGACCTAGTGCTGGCCTATGTCAAGCATTCTGAGGTGCCTACACCTCCAACCGCTCAATCAGACAATCTGGAAAGAAACTGACAGCATGAACGCCACTGACAACGATTAGCCGCCATTTCTTGCAACGTCTCCAGCCAAGCACAGGCGGGGTCACGGGGACCCCATCCTGGAAGGCGTACAGCACCAACAACACCCAAACTCTTCGTGATCTCTTTCACGCCTTTCTGCCAAGTCATGCGCTGTCCACCTCGCGGTTTGCGCCAGTCTGAAGGAGTTGGGCACCGAAAGATAACTACAGCAGACCGACTTCCTTACACTACAGGACGAATAACCGATCGCCACTATCAAGGAAAAAAATTCCTGGGTTACAACCCGCCCACTTCCTAGTAAGAGCGCTGTAAATATCTTTGCAGTAGTGTCTTCTTCCTCTTGATCGCTCTCCTGGAAAGCCAGGAAACATGTGGCAGGCCGTCTGCCCATTGGACTTACGGCTTAAAAATTCAGCCTCTTGTTTGTGTGCCTCGCTTATGTGGTGACATGTGCAGCAGATCTGGATACTTTTGTGTAAACTGTCAATGTTTCCTGGGAAAGTCGAATAAATAAATGAAGCATTTGGTTGCAGAACAACTTTCCGACCACCGCTTATGTGAAGATTCCACAGCCATATTATCAGAAAACATCATCATCGTCATCATTAGCCGCAGCAACAGCAGCAACATCAGTGTTTACACTAATGCTTCACTGCCGTACAACCCTAAGGTTCGTGTTATTATACTTAAAGCTCTAGAGTGAAAAGAAGAGAAAAAAGTGGGTGAAAGAGGGGACTAAGTGCTGGCCTATGACAAGAGCTCTGAGGTGCCTACAACTCCAAGCACTCAATCAATCTGGAAAGAAACTAACAGAACGAACGCAACTGACGTCGACTAGTCGCCATTTCTTGCAACGTCACCTGCCACACACAGGTGGGGTCACGGGGACCCCATCCTGGAAGGCGCACAACACCAACAGCACCCAAACTCTTCGTGATATCTTTCACGCCCTTCTGCCAAGAACAACACTCACCTCGGTAGACGGTGTTTCGGCATGCGTAGCACATGACCGAGCCATCGTAGTCGGTGGTGCTGGATGTTTTCCCCGACTGAAGTACCTGCCGCACAACCAGATACCTGTTTTCTAATCACCTCGTTACTAACACGCTGACGCCATCCAAAACCAGCCACGCTTCTGAGGTATCGGTGGTCAAAAACCTGAAGACGCCTTACATCATCTGTCCGCGGATGTCATGTCTCTTACCCATACAGCACAGTCCTTGTCGTAGCCTAGTACACGCGACCCTTAAGATCTGGTGATATGCCTTTTTGACGCCACAAGTGACGCAAATCAGCAGACATGATTCATGCCTTTGAGAGTCTTGAAGACTTCTTCAGACATTTTCCGTCAGAGCCAATACAACTATGGAGGTATGTAAAATTTTCCACAATCTCCAATGATTCTCCTTGAATTTTAAGGGATATATTCGGAGAATGCACGTTCTGAAGCATGACTTTGCACTTTGAAGGTGCAAGGCACATGCCAAAAGATGATATGATAGTGGTCAGTCTATTCAACAGGGCTTGAGCTTCGTCTTGGTCATCAAAGATGAGGGCAATGTCGTTTGCGTACTCCAGATCGACAAAGCCCTCGCCAGCAACAATGTAAACACCGGAGTTTTGAAGACCCTTAAGCGTTCACCTCAGTATTTCATCAGTAATGAAGTTCAACAAGAATGGAAAGAGTAGACATCCTTGTCGGACACAACTTTTAATAGGGAAGCCTTTGGAGAGCTCACCATACACTCTCCCAGAAGTATGTGAATATAGGGATCGGATTATGTTCACAAACTTCTGGGTAATATCCTGTTGAGCAAGTGTAGTTAACAGCACTGACCGATCGACAGAATCAAACGCACCCTTGAATTCAAGGAATACCTAGATTGTGGGTCGTCTGTACATGTGGCGTTGCTCTAACACCTGACGGAGTATGAAGATGTGGTGAACACAGCCTCTACCCGGTCAAACTCCCACCTGATTCTCGCGAGTCAAGGTTCCGCGTCCTGCTGTAAGCCGAGAAAGAATCAGTGACGCCAGAAGCACTGTCACAACAGGAGTCAAACTAACATCCCTGTGGTTAGCACACTCAATGCGATTACCCTTTGTGAAAATGCGCATTACTTTCGACTCACCCCAGTTGTTTGGGACGGTCTCTTTCTCCCAGATAGGCCCAGACAGGCACTGGCTGAAGAACCCACCACCATCCTTGAAAAGTGCACGTGGAAGGTCGTCAGGATCAGAAGCAAAATGACGCCTGAGTAGAGAAATACACTCAGACAATTCTGAAGTCGAAGGCGGCTCCATATTTACGGTCCACCTTTCTGTTGAAAACCAGGATTCTGGATTGGAGGTAGCAGGTGAATTGCTGTTTGAAGTGCCGTGTCTAGCGGTCCAAACGTTCTGCTTTGCTGCATATCAAGAAGCCATTGTTGTCCCTGGTTATTTCGCTGACAAGATGTTTCCAAGGGCCAGTTGAACGAGTCAAGTGAAACAGCGTGTGGACGTTTCCGGTGTTCTTTGCATTTTCCATTTCTTCGGCCTTTCGGGTCCACCAGGCCGCTCAGTCTGCATGAACACTCAGTTTCACCTGGCGTCAGATAATGCGTCGGGTGTAGTTGTGGTTGAGGACGGGAACAATCTGTAACCGGGTTTCCAGCAAAGACACGGTCCTAAAAAGATAATAATAATCGTCCAGCTGTAACACCTTTTCGGTGCCTAGCTGCCATGCCACCCGAAGGAAGCACAAGGGCTGAGATACTGCCATGTTGCCTAAGCCTAGACAGGGGAAGTCGAGCGGTGAAGGTCGGGTTCGAGTCACGGGCCTTCCGGTCAGTAAATTCACGCTCTAACCATTGAGCCATCTCGGTCTTAGCAGACATCCAGTGTTTGGATGAGGTTGGCTGGGTTGTACCGCAAACAGAGATAGCGATTTGAATACCTTTTCCCAATGTCCGTTTATATCCGACATCGTTCAGATCGGCAGGCGTTCGAGGAGCTGGTTCTGATAGTTTCGTTTGACCTCTGGGTCCATTAGCGAAGCGAGATGTGCGCGTTTTGCGTAGACGTAAAAAGAGCATTGAAAAGCAGCGGTGTTCAGGTATATGGTCGGAGTCCACGCTTGTGTTCCAGAAGTAGCGGTAGGCGGTGATCGACCCCCGCCACCGATAACTGACGGCGATGTGGTCTACTTGGATTCGGGACTGGTTTGTTGGTGGCCACCACGTTATCAAGCGATATCCGCTGTTCCGGAAATTCGCACTGCAAAGGAACAATTTGCGATCGGCACACACCCGAAGTAAGCAATCCCGTTGTCCGTGCGTCCCGTGTCCAATCTAAGACGACCACCTACTCGGTTCTAAGAGCGATTGGTCTACCTACCTGAGCGTTCATTTCACCAGCAACTACAAAGATATATGGGATTTTAGCCCGCTGTAGAAGTGCACACAGAGCGCCATACAAACTGTCCTTGGCAAACTCAGAGCTACAGTCAGTTGGGGGATAAACAGACACAATAAACAAGGCGAGATGGACCTCCTCTAGATTCTCTCAGATGCTGCCAAACGGACCGCACAAGGCAACTATCGACGGACGTCCAATCAAACAGAGACGCTTTCGCTCGGTCTTTCAATACAGTAACCATCCCAGCATATCTAGCTGCAGCGGTCTGTGCATCGGAGTTGCGCAGCCGGAAACTGGGAGGGACTTCGACCACAGTACTTGCGTCCTGCATCCTTGTTTCTGACAGACAGCATACTTCAATGCAGATCAGAAAACGTCGGTAACAACAGACGAAGGAAGTACTTCTGACTACAAAATACTAACCAAAAGATCCCTAAACTCCGCGTGGGAGGGTGATCCACGCGCTCAACGCGCAGCGAGCACTATTTTCTCGTTGCCTATCTGTAATTGGCTGACCGAGTACCAATCAGAGAGTCACGGAATCACAGATTGCTGCACAGCATCCAAGCATCCGCCTAGGGCTCTTGGGTCGAGTTTGTACTTGTCGTTCAACGGTTTCCGTCCACCTGAAAGGCAAAAGCAAAAGCGTGTCACACTGCCCTTTAAGTTCTCAACTTCGGTCAGTACGATTGTGAGCGCGAGGGCTCACCAAATAAGCGTCCAAAAGTGTTTTGAGCTGGGTATTAAATACAGCGTAAACCACCGCCGGAGGAAGATTATTCTACGCACAAACTACCAAAAATAAGAAAAATTGTTGCCTAGTAAAGCTATGTGAACTGGACATGAAAACGTTTTTACAACGTCCCCGCTGTGGCGTATTGTACCTTTATTTTACTTTCATTATAACACTACTTATTTCATCAATTGCATAATCGTTTTTTGTTTGAATACGAAAAACTACAAAAACGCGCACTTGTACAATTTCACGCAATACAAATGTGGTCACGTGCTTCGAATCTCTCTGCTGATTTCGCTCGCGCTTGCAGCGGTCATTTGCGAGTCTCATGTGCTAACTCTGGTATCAAAACATTTCAGACCATCTTCGGAATCTGTTATATGTGGGAACTGTTCAGAAGAAGACCGTTAGAACACCATAATTGGATTTGTTTATTCGCTGACCTGGGCCAACGACGAACTATTTTAAAGAGAACAATTATTAGTGCGTCTGTTCCATCTGACCTCTTTATTATTGTATACCACACCTAACATTATTATTTTTATTTCTTTGCCACACACTCCTGGTGAAGTAAGTTATTGGGTAGCCAGACCACTAAAAACTCCGTGAGCCCGAGTCTTTCTAGATATATATATATATATTGAAAACTTTTCCTTTCAAGCAGTCGTAATTTTTTTCTTTTGCCCGGTCATTATGGAGGCACACTTTGATCCAGCGGATTTAGTCGAGAATGCGATTAGCATACGTTTACCAGACTATAATCCACGCAATCCCAGTGTATGGTTTTACCAGGTAGATGCCGTTTTTATTACCCGACGCATCACTTCTCAAGCCACTTGACTTTCCTATGTCGTTGAGCATCTTCCTTGTGATGTAGCAACAGAAGTAGGAGAGCTGTTGGAAAATATTCCCAAGGAAAATCCCTATGACGCTTTTCGAGCGGCCGTCATCTGTAGGCAGGGAAGTCCGGAAAACAAATGCTACGAGATTTATTCACCATTGTCGAACTTGGTGACAGATCGCCGTCACAACTGCTTCGCCAGATGCGCAGTCTCCTCTGCGGCCGTAAGCTAGCGGTAGAAATCATGGCTCGACAAAATTCCCCCCTTAATGTCCTGCGTTAACAGCGCTTTCGTTGCTGACCACAGCTTGGAGCAGTTGGCCCAAATGGCCGACAAAATTCACGAAACCTACCCCATAACCCCGTTCACTCCGTCTCCTGCGCTGCACCCACTACTTCTACAGATTTCGATCCAATTCTGGCTTCCATATCGCAACTACAAGCCAAGTTTGATACTTTGACCGATCGCCTACAACGGCTAGAGATCAACAAGCATCGACCACGTTCACGATCCCGATCGTTGTCTCGTGCCCGTCCTTCCTGGTGCTGGTATCACCAAACTTTCGGTCCTCAAGCACGCAAATGCCAACCGCCTTGTTCCTTCAAGCCGCGTTCCAACACCCCTTTAAACACCCCGGCCAGTCAGTAACGGCGACGACTGTCTGTGGCCCTCCTCGCACTAGTCGCCTATTCCACATCACCGATCGTTCAAGTGGTCTACGTTTCCTCGTGGATACGGGAGCTGAAGTTAGCGTGCTACCACATAAGACTCCACTTCACGATTCTGCCTCTTATTCGTTACAGGCTGCTAACGGTACCCGCATCGCTACATACGGCGAACGTTCCCTCACCCTTGACCTCGGATTGCGACGTGCGTTCAAGTGGATCTTCCTTTTGGCTGACGTCCAAACACCCATCATTGGTGCAGACTTCCTGACCCACTACAACTTGTCTGTCGATGTTCGAAACAAACGCCTCTTGGACATGCTAACTTCCCTCTCAGTCAACGGAATTAGTGCCCCAGCTTCATCCACAGGTATCCGAGTTATCTTACCTGATTCACATTTTGCTGACATACTTAGGGATTTTCCAACCCTTACTCATCCATGTCAGTACACCCAACCGGTCACTCATTCCGTCGTTCACCACATCCAGACGAAAGGTCCACCTGTCCATGCCAACCCCCGCCGACTTCATCCGGATAAGCTACCAATCGCAAAACACGAGTTCGAACACATGCTCGAACTCGGCATCATCCGCACTTCATCGAGTCATTGGTCGTCACCCCTACATATGGTACCCAAGAAATCTAAAGGTGATTGGAGACCTTGTGGAGATTACCGTTCTCTCAATAACGCTACTATCCCAGACAGGTATCCCATCCCACATATTCACGATTTCGCAAGTACCTTATGCCACACAAACATTTTCTCCAAACTCGATCTCGTACGTGCATACTACCACATACCCGTAGCCCCGGATGACATCCCTAAAACAGCCATCACAACACCGTTTGGCCTTTTCGAATTCACGCGTATGCCCTTTGGTCTTCGAAATGCAGCTCAAACGTTTCAACGTTTCATGGACGAAGTTTTACGTGGTTTACCTTTTGTGTATGCTTATCTTGACGATGTTTTAATTGCTAGCACCTCCCCAACGGAGCATGCAGCTCATCTCAGGGCAGTGTTTGAACGTCTTTCCACTTACAGCATACGTTTAAACATTGACAAATGCTTATTCGGTGTTACTAGCCTAGATTTTCTTGGCCACCACATTGACTCAACAGGTATTTCACCATTGCCCGATCGCATTTTGGCCCTAGAGTCTTTTCCCATACCCACCACTCTCACTCAACTTCGTCGTTTCATTGGTATCATCAACTACTATCGGCGGTTCATCCCTCATTGTGCAGATATTTTGCAGCCACTGACCGATTTACTTGGTTCCAAAGAAAAATCTGTTACTTTGCCCCCCGTCGCCATTGCCGCTTTCGAAAGAGCCAAGCAAGCCATTGCTCACGCCACAAAGTTATCTTTCCTCGATACTCACGAAAGCACAAAGCTGATTTTGACAACTGATGCTTCGAACGCTGCCGTCGGCGCCGTACTTCATCAAGTTGTTAACAACGCATCTCAACCACTAGCCTTTTTCTCGCAGAAGATGCAGGCTGCACAAACGCGTTACAGTACTTTTGGTCGTGAATTACTCGCAATTTACCTTGCTATTCGCCATTTCCGGCACTTGTTAGAAGGTAGATCGTTCACCATTCAAACCGACCATAAGCCACTTACGTATGCCTTTAACGCCAAACCTGATCGATATTCACCACGCGAGATACGCCATCTTGACTACATTTCACAGTTCACTACCGACATTCGGTACACTCCAGGTTCGGACAATGTCGTCGCAGACGCACTATCCCGTCCCGACATCAACGCTCTTCACCCTTCCAAGCAGTTGGACCTAGCCAAGCTGGCGAACCTTCAACATAGTGATCCTAATTTTTTGCCCATTCTATCCTTCCCTTCATTTCAAGTCTCTTCAATCCCCTTGCCTCTCCAATCTGGATCCATTTTTTGTGATATGTCTACCGGCTCAGCTCGCCCAATCGTCCCCGAAGCCTTTCGACGAGTTGTTTTCGACCACTTCCATGGCTTTTCTCATCCAGGAATCAGAGCAACCAGGAAGTTGATTAGTGCACGCTTTGTATGGCCCTTCATGAATAAGGATCTGACATCCTGGGCCAAACAGTGCATCGCCTGTCAACGCAGCAAAGTAACTCGGCATACGAACTCACCTATCGGTTCATTTGCAGTTCCTGATGCTCGATTCACACATGTTCATCTCGACATTGTTGGTCCACTTTCCCCATCAAACGGTTTCACTCATATCCTTACCATGATCGATCGTTTTACCCGTTGGCCAGTAGCTGTACCCATTTCGGATACTTCAGCTGAAACGGTCGCCTTTTCATTTTTGCAGCATTGGGTGAGTAACTTTGGCACACCTTCCACCGTTACCACCGATCGCGGTTCACAGTTTCAGTGTAATCTCTTCCGTGAGTTTTCCACACTATTCGGTTTCCATCACATTTCGACCACCGCGTATCACCCCTGCTCCAACGGTCTGGTTGAGCGTTTCCATCGCTACCTCAAAGCTGCATTGACTGCCCAAATGAACCCCTCTTCATGGTCCTTTTCTTTACCCCTCATTTTGCTTGCTATTCGCTCCACTATCAAGGAGGATCTTCACTGTTCACCAGCCGAACTAGTATACGGTACAACTTTACGTTTACCCGGTGAACTGGTTTCCACTTCTGGCGCACAGCCCGAATCGCCCGTCACATTCGTCACCCGTCTGAAACAGCATATGTCCGACCTTCGAGCGACACCGACCAGACGATCAACGCGAAAAGAACACATCTCAACCGATCTCTCTTCTACACCATTTGTATTTGTCCGACATGACGCAACGAGGAAACCCCTCCAACCCTGTTATGATGGTCCCTTCAAGGTTATCGAACGTCACTCCAAATACCTTGTTTTAGAGAGAAGCGGAAAGCACGACACTGTCTCCATTGATCGCCTGAAGCCTGCCTTCATCGAAGCACCCACGACCACATCCAGCAATCCTGCTAACCCAGCAACACCCGCACCTACCCAAGATACCCCCGCCGCCAACCTCACTCCTTCCACCAGTCGTTCCGGACGACGCGTCCGTTTCCCTCAGCACTTAGCTGATTACGAAACTTGAAGTGAGCAACTTTTCGATTAATTACCTTAATTATTCGAGCGTTTTCCCCCTTCACGGTCAACGCTCTAGTGGGGGAGTCTTGTGGCGTTTTGTACCTTTATTTTGCTTTCATTATAACACTACGTATTTCATCAATTGCATAATCGTTTTTTTTGTTTGAATACGAAAAACTACAAAAACGCGCACTTGTACAATTTCACGCAATACAAACGTGGTCACGTGCTTCGACTCCTCTCTTCTGATTTCGCTCGCGCTTGCAGCGGTCATTTGCGAGTCTCATGTGCTAACTCTGGTATCAAAACATTTCAGACCATCTTCGGAATCTATTATACGTGGGAACTGTTCAGAAGAAGACCCCTGGAACACCATAATTGGATTATTGTTTATCCTCTGACCTGGGCCAACGACGAACTATTTTAAAGAGAACAATTATTAGTGCGTCTGTTCCATCTGACCTCTTTATTATTGTATACCACACCTAGCATTATTATTTTTATTTCTTTGCCACACACACCTGGTGAAGTAACTTATTGGGCAGCCATACCACCACACCGCGGTGTGTTAGCTGGGTGAATAGTGAAACATCCGTTAACAAGACCTTGATCAAACAGGGCATAAGTAAGCGTTAATTCTCCTCAAGCTCACGATACTCCAGACTAAAATGATTGGGCACCACGGGACACGTTTCATAGTCAACAGATTTAAAGCCGGCAAACATTTTCGCAGCGGACCGCCGAACACGCTCAATGAGGGTTAACACTTTCTTGCGTCCTGGATGGACCACTTTGGTGGCATATCCAAGAAGCCGTCTGACGGGGGCCGCATCGAGTATCTAGAAGTCCCTGTGAGAACTACCGGACAAGGCGCCCTGAATCATCCGTAGAACGACAAATACTGTTGGACTCAGTTGTTTGCGATGTTTATCTCCAACTTGTAAGCAGCATGCCGCCAGGCCTGATCATAAGGTTACTGTCAGAACAAAAGCATGATTGGTGGGGATTGTGGGTACAGGGGGTTTTGGGAAAAGTGACAGCGTCATAGGCGGTGGGCTTTATCCGAAATAGAGGTGGTCACCAGTAAACCTGCACGGGCAGGAAAACATAGTTCCCATGCTCTATTTGCAGAGAGAACATCGAGCAAGATGAGCTCGTTAGGATTGGAAGAGGGCCAGCAAATACAAAACGAGGGAGGGCAAAACCAGAGTCTTGCTGCCTGACACAGGACAAGAAAATTTTAAACTGCGGAAAATGAGGAAAGAGGAACATCGTATCTGGTGAAGCAGCACACTTGGCTTTATCCAGCCGGTTTAACTGAAGTTAAGCCTAAAGCAACCGCTGAGAACTCGTGGCCTTGGACTGTTGGGTTCATGGCCACGGTCAAAAAAAGCGTAAGTGGGGTGATGAAGTTAAGCGTCTAGCAAAGCGGATAAATGGTGTTTGGAATCTCAGGAACACGTTGCAAAGTGAAACGGTAGAGACTCACTGGCGTCGCTGCTGTGGATTTGGGCATAATAGTTCCTTGCAAGAAGGAGATGGTGTCAATACACAAGTCAGGACGCGAAATGTACAGGAAATTATTGATTTTGTGGGTAGCAACGAAAAGCCCAAATTCGAACGACAGCCTCAGCAGTTTGGAATGAACATAACATGGAGGCAGCTGGGGCCAGGTTAGGAGCTCATTCGTATTTGCCGTTAATGGAACTAGTAGGCGAGATCGTACGGTCGTGAGTTGGAAGGGAACTGTTGCTGGTATGCTATGAAGCTGGGTATTGCAGTGCTGTACAATCACTGGCCTGACAGTTCGGTTTTCGTAGAGCCTCGTAACGGACGTCGCATCTACTGTCATTTGGCTGGGGTGTGCAGTTCTCTGAGCGTGGATAACAGCCATCCAGAGAAAGTAAGTGTAAGAGAAATAGTCATCAGTCCCCGAAGCACTGCCATCAGCTCCAAGTTAACAGGTGGTGCAAGACAAATAAGTGTCTTTGGGCACTGGTTTTGCATGCTAGTAGTGGAGGGTTTCGAACCTCTGTATACGTATATCTCTCATTAAATATGCCCACTCCTGGGAGTAGTAGGTAGGTGCGTGTGTTTGGTTTGCTTGACCAAATGGGTTCTGGTGCGGTACAATCTCGATTATGACGAAATCGGCCACATCTCCGTGAGTCGATGTAGACCGTGGGCATCACAGAATCTTCGGGCTGTCTCCCCTGTATTTTAACGTATTTCTTCTCCTCGCGCTGGCAAACATACTGCCCCGCGCTGAGAACTTAAAGAGCAGTGCTACACCCTTTTTTCACTTGTGCCTTTCAGGTGAACGACAGCTGCTGAACGACAAGAACAAAACCGACCCGGGAAACTTGGGCAAAAGCCTCGATCCTGTGTATCAATCCGTGAATCCGTGAATCCGTGAATCCGTGAATCCGTGAATCCGTGAATCCGTGAATCCGTGAATCATCGTACGTGGTTCGTAGCTTTGCCAGTTAAGTGGCACAACCGGGATGAGCCCAGGCCAGCAGCAAAAAAAGAGAACAACAGTGCTCTTTTAATGATTTCCTGAAATAAGGGCCATGCTCAGAACCACCGGCGGTTGGCGAAGCACCCGTGCTACCGGAGGGGCGGCGGGTATACGAATGCAACATGGTGCAACGTAACAGGGCGACCCTCCCCGACACGAGGTTTTCATCCTCTGCGCTGGCAGGTCTGCAGGTGGCATGCCACCATACAGACATAATTGCGGCTTGTGGAATAATAAGAAACTCCAGCTACCATACATTTTATCCGGTCGGAGGAAAGCCGGGCCAGTAAAACGGTTCAGCCATTTCGAACCAGCGAATGGCAAACATTCGCCCGGAAAGGCAGGCCGCGAAGGAGGCAACTGATGTGGTTGCTACCATTGAGATGGTGGGAACAGGACGGAGATGGCCAGAGCGTGTGAACATGGCTAAACGACGACGGTGCGTGAGCTATCGAGCCAACAGAGCGTACAGCAATGTTTTTGTGCGTGTTGAATGGGTTGTGGGCGTATACTACGTCCTCAGGTATGAGGAACTCTGACTTTGCTGCTGCTGACCGCCACGGACTGTCCAGAAACCGAGATAGGTCAGTGCGATGACGGCATGAAACCATACCCAGGCTGATGGCATTCCCCGCAACTGCTTCCAGAATCGCGAATGCAACCACTCGCCGAAGCTTATATATATATATATATATATCACTTGGGTCTGGCCCGTCCAGATTTGATCATCTGACAGACCTAATAGTAAAATTACTGAAACTGGCTTGTTACTCAAGCCGTTCTCCTTGCTTAGGATATACTATCCATGTGGTCGAAAAAAGAAATCAGGCTATCCCCTGGGAAGTCACTCCTAGCTGAACCAGTTCACATGGCATCGTGTGAAATTACTTGAAAAACATTGGTGCTCTACGGTGTTTGTATGCAAGATTGCCACGCTTTGAGCTATGGATGACTGGAAGCTCTTGCTGAGGCTTTGTTTCCTCTATTGACTAATGTGCGTCGTGTCTCCGAAACACGCATACAGTACCTAACTTCAGTCGTACACCTCGAACCAGTCGGGATGAACTCGGATTTCTCGCACTTTACTGTTTGGATGACTGGTGACGGGCTTGCAATGGCTCGTGGAATCTACGATGTGGAGTTTTTGCTTCGCCCCAGGTTTGGGTGCGCTTTACTGGACTGGATTCCAGTTAGTCGTCGACTTCGTATAGTCGGGTTGACTGGTTTAGTCAAGTTCAATGCATCTCGACGCGATAAACAGTTTCGTTTGTTGTGGCAGTGTACGCTCCAAGAGATGGCACCTGAGGCTGAGAAAGACAGCTGCTTGATTTATCAAGGTTGATTTGGTCAACGAAAAGTACAGATATCGTTACTCTGGGAGGTGGTAGAAATGCTCAGGTTGGCCGAGAAATCCCTTGGGAAGCCTATCTTGGTGGCCGATTCCGGTTTGTCACTCACTCCAAGATAACGGCGAGTGACTTCTTCATTAACGACCTCATCATTTCTATTCAGCACAACCGCTCACACCATGTGACTCAGCGGTCACCAATTTCTTCCCAGCCGTAGACCCATTTGAACTGTGTGTCTTTCAGCTACCGATGGAGGGCTTGGGCACAAGATTGTTGTTCGTTTTGGGGTACACTACTTGACTCCGATCACGGCATCTTGCGGATAAGCTTATCTATTCGTTTACCCTCTGGGGCGCATTCGTTGATGGACAGGCATTTAGGTCACTATTTGCAAAGCGTCTGTGAGTTTGTTGAGAGGTTCCAGTTACTCCACAGAGACAAAATGATTTGAATGATAATGACAGTCTTTGAAACTGTCCGTCCTAGGTCACTCGCACACTCTAGTGTACATTGGATCTCATTATGATTAGCATCTCTGAGTGAAGCCAGGATAACTATACCAGCAACAAACGACCATGATGACGCGCGCCGATTCACCAGACGGTGAATGTCGAAGAGCCTAAGGACTATCAGAGGCTTCAAAAGCCCGAGAACTGGAGGCTTTTATGGCGGGGGGAAATCGCATTCTGGCCCAGCTAATCGAATAAACTGGTCCGAGGACGGTGGTTGCTAGCGCAACTACCTCCGAAAAGGATGGGACCTCAGTCATCCAAAAGAACGTCTTATTGAACTATGGACTGAACACTTCGAAGAACAGTTCAGCTGGCCCCCATCAACCCAACCCCTGGAATCATCAAATAAACCCGGGTGAGCTTGGAAATATATCCGCCATCGTCAACGAAGGTCCAGGATGCGATTTCACTGGTTCATTGCGACAAACCACCTGGCCTAGACACTTGGCACCCGGTACTCTTCAGAGGAGGTGGCCAGTACGTAGTAGATAATCCAAAGATCCTACTTTGAAATGTCTGGAGTGAGGAAAAAGTCCCAACAGAATGGAGCGCCTTAACGGTGGTTTCCATTTTCAAAATGCTTGCAAGAACATTGTAGGAAGTCCACCAGAGCATCCGAAATGTTCACTGGTGTTCTCTATCCTGTCATCGGGAGAGTCGCATTGGCGAAAATCAAGCTAAATTTCACCCTGGTCGGATTGCATCGATCATATCTTCACCTTACGACAAATGTTGGAACTGTGCCTCTCTTTCCGACGACCAACATTGATCGCCTTTTTAAATCTCAGATCCGTTTTTGACTCCCTTGGCAATGTCTGGCGATGTGGGGTTCCCTTCTGTCTAACGTGTGTGCTTGCCTGTCTTCGGCAGATTTTCGCTTTAGTTCACCAAAACCACCAGTGTCAGGCAAGAGTGTCCTCTGTCGCCATCCATCTTTAACTTCAGTGTGCGGTTAGTGTCTTGTTTACCTGCCTCTGCTACCTCAGGGTCGAAATACTTACGGGTTGTTTGCTTACGGACACTGGTTACACCAATTATATTGCCCTCCTTGGGTCAGATCCTTTAGGACTGCGGAGTATTTCAAATAAGGTAATTAATTATGCTGCACAGTTCGATGTGCACTTCGCATCTGTAAAGTGCTACTGAAAGATGGTCTGGGATCTTCCCCATACCTCCTGCTTGCAGATTTATCCGATCGATCTATTATATAAGTTCCGGTGGACCGTTGAAAGACGATATCCCTTCCCCAATTAGAAAGGCCAGGATAGCATCTGCCAATTCCAGCATTTGTGGCCCCGATGATTGGCTGACAATGGTGGAGTGTATAATGCCTCACTAGCATCAGCGACGTGGTCGGTGCGTGCAGATCTTACGAAACTTTGTGTTTGACCATTCTTGCTCTCGAGGGACTGCACAGATCTGGCGGGAATATCATATCAGTATCATCAAGGGTATCTTCGCTTCCTATCAGCACTTGGCCATCATTCCTTCATTCTCCTTATCTCCGGTGAACGAAGTGGCTGGGGTTGGAACCACTGCGTTTCAGCGCAGGGTTTGTTGGCTGAAAACTGACTGTTTTTTTATTATAGAGGCTATTCCTTCCTGTCTGTCAGCAGGAATCTGAATGTACCGCCGAATTGGTTTTCACTGCACATTTGTGTCCCACGAAGGGCGTTTTTTACTCTGTAGTTTGTAATCGTTGGTTTCAAGTGGTCACTCTCTTCTGCCACACTTTTTAGTCATTCCGAGCACCGTGCGTTCTGGATGTTTCCTGACAATTGGGTGCTTTTGAATAAAACCCTCGGCAGCTGATATATCTGTCCACTTTGTCCAAACTGAATGCTGTCTGATAATCCGATTCGATGACCAATCGTCTTACAGAACCATGGCTAACTGTTCTAGTTTACGTTTACTGTGGCGTGCTTCTTTGAACAGTTCTTGCATGACGTCACGCTTGTCAAATTGAGACTAAGGTACACGCGTGCTCTAGAGTGTAGGGGTTTCTTACTGATACTGAGTTTAACCCAAACAGGTTAGCATGTGCGGTGCACCTTCTATGCTGAGTATGCCAAAGAAGGAAATTTCTCCCAATACTCGCAATTATGAGTATTACGTGGTAGTTACTTTCCTAGGGCGCCATCAAAAAGCTCTGTTCAAAGTACCGAGTCACCGCATGAGCAGAGCTTACTGTTCTTTAAATGAATCATGTCGAAAGCCCCGTAAAGGTCCGGACATTCAACTTGACATAGGAAAACGAAGAACCCTCGTGGTTTTCCATTGAAAAGGAGTAGGAAGTTATTAGGGTGCAACCATTTCCTTGGATCGGTGACGGGATCAGCTGTAAGCAACCCTTGTCGAGGGGTATTCGCTTGGGAGCTCAGTGCTCATTCTCCGAGAAATTCTTGCAGTATCGTATTCACCTTTTTCAATTTGATTAGAAACAGTTTCGCGTGGCATAAAGTTGGCTAGGAGAATTTTACTAGAGCTGATGGTTTCAGAAATGTGTCAGTTCATCCCACACTAAACAGTGTGATCTTAGGTCTTACGGAGTTTACGGAAACCCAACAAATTGAAATTAGGATCTCACCTGCAACATAATTTTGGCGTCTGGTGGGATTCGGCACCTTTGAAACCCAGTTGCTCTAAATTTCGGGAATACTTCTTTGTAGTCCGGCATCTTGGAAACTCCCTTCCACGTTTGCTCTGTTGGTGTACCTACGCGTTTGTGAGGCGTTCACAGCGCGAAATTACCGAACATCCGGAATACCAGAAATAACTCGTCTATTTCTGAGTCTCCGGGAAATAGCACTTCACCTGTTATCTGCTTTTTATATTAATCGTATTAGGGTAAACTTGCACCATTTCGTACAATATGCAACCAAAACTCCATATATCAATTGATTCGTCGTAGTGTTTTGCCCCCAACATTAACTCCGGAGCCCGATACCATAGTGTCACAACTTCATGACAGTAGGTTCGATTCGACATAGAATACGTCCGGGACAAACCGAAGTCAGCTAGTTTGAGGAATCCCTCTCTTGTTAGCAAAAGATTTGACGGTTTCAAATCACGATGAAAAACTTTGAGTTGATGGCAGAAGTGTAGGGCGTTCAAAAGTTGCCTTCCAAATGACTGGAAAACTAAATGGGAATGATATCTTACCGTCACAAGGCTCATAGGCAATCCTGCATGTGATAAAGAATATTCTGAATTTTTTTTGAAGTTATTTTCCTCCATGAAACGCTTAAGATCCCATTCTGCGTACTCATAAACAATTGATATTTGACGGTTCCGGTGGATTATCTCATGGACTCTACATTCATATCCTTAATTATCAAGGAACAGGCTTGTACCCTATTATATTGGGATGCTTATAAATGTTCAGCTCTAGAAGTATCCCAATTTCCCTCATCGTGGAAGCCGGGATTCCATCTTCAAAACTAAATTACCTTCGATCATTCCTGATAGTAAAGCTACCTTTCCAGAGTTATTTTCTTAATGGCATAAACGAGACTATCTCGCTTGTCGCGAACTTTATACACTATGCCGTAGGTTCCGGATCCAATTTTCTTCTCTTTAACGTACCTTTCTTTGAACAATAAGGTATCTAAAAATCAGTATTATGTGCGCGCACAAACCCATGATCAATTTCAAATAGGTGCCATAAAATCTATTGTTTTAAACAACATGCTTCTCATTATCCTCGTACTGGCGCTAATAAATGGGAAGCTGTAAAGAGGTATATGCATCGACAGGGTGGTGGAGGCTGGTAGACGCAGTTTAGCTGTTACTGTTTCGATGTCAGGTTTTGCTTGCAGTCGAGGTGACAATCGACCAGCGCGGTACGTTCGAAATTGGTTTCGTTTTTCCCTCGTGCTAATTCGTGAAAGAATTCTTTCACGAATTAGCACGAGGGAAAAACGAAACCAATTTCGAACGTACCGCGCTGGTCGATTGTCACCTCGACTGCAAGCAAAACCTGACATCGAAACAGTAACAGCTAAACTGCGTCTACCAGCCTCCACCACCCTGTCGATGCATATACCTCTTTACAGCTTCCCATTTATTAGCGCCAGTACGAGGATAATGAGAAGCATGTTGTTTAAAACAATAGATTTTATGGCACCTATTTGAAATTGATCATGGGTTTGTGCGCGCACATAATACTGATTTTTAGATACCTTATTGTTCAAAGAAAGGTACGTTAAAGAGAAGAAAATTGGATCCGGAACCTACGGCATAGTGTATAAAGTTCGCGACAAGCGAGATAGTCTCGTTTATGCCATTAAGAAAATAACTCTGGAAAGGTAGCTTTACTATCAGGAATGATCGAAGGTAATTTAGTTTTGAAGATGGAATCCCGGCTTCCACGATGAGGGAAATTGGGATACTTCTAGAGCTGAACATTTATAAGCATCCCAATATAATAGGGTACAAGCCTGTTCCTTGATAATTAAGGATATGAATGTAGAGTCCATGAGATAATCCACCGGAACCGTCAAATATCAATTGTTTATGAGTACGCAGAATGGGATCTTAAGCGTTTCATGGAGGAAAATAACTTCAAAAAAAATTCAGAATATTCTTTATCACATGCAGGATTGCCTATGAGCCTTGTGACGGTAAGATATCATTCCCATTTAGTTTTCCAGTCATTTGGAAGGCAACTTTTGAACGCCCTACACTTCTGCCATCAACTCAAAGTTTTTCATCGTGATTTGAAACCGTCAAATCTTTTGCTAACAAGAGAGGGATTCCTCAAACTAGCTGACTTCGGTTTGTCCCGGACGTATTCTATGTCGAATCGAACCTACTGTCATGAAGTTGTGACACTATGGTATCGGGCTCCGGAGTTAATGTTGGGGGCAAAACACTACGACGAATCAATTGATATATGGAGTTTTGGTTGCATATTGTACGAAATGGTGCAAGTTTACCCTAATACGATTAATATAAAAAGCAGATAACAGGTGAAGTGCTATTTCCCGGAGACTCAGAAATAGACGAGTTATTTCTGGTATTCCGGATGTTCGGTAATTTCGCGCTGTGAACGCCTCACAAACGCGTAGGTACACCAACAGAGCAAACGTGGAAGGGAGTTTCCAAGATGCCGGACTACAAAGAAGTATTCCCGAAATTTAGAGCAACTGGGTTTCAAAGGTGCCGAATCCCACCAGACGCCAAAATTATGTTGCAGGTGAGATCCTAATTTCAATTTGTTGGGTTTCCGTAAACTCCGTAAGACCTAAGATCACACTGTTTAGTGTGGGATGAACTGACACATTTCTGAAACCATCAGCTCTAGTAAAATTCTCCTAGCCAACTTTATGCCACGCGAAACTGTTTCTAATCAAATTGAAAAAGGTGAATACGATACTGCAAGAATTTCTCGGAGAATGAGCACTGAGCTCCCAAGCGAATACCCCTCGACAAGGGTTGCTTACAGCTGATCCCGTCACCGATCCAAGGAAATGGTTGCACCCTAATAACTTCCTACTCCTTTTCAATGGAAAACCACGAGGGTTCTTCGTTTTCCTATGTCAAGTTGAATGTCCGGACCTTTACGGGGCTTTCGACATGATTCATTTAAAGAACAGTAAGCTCTGCTCATGCGGTGACTCGGTACTTTGAACAGAGCTTTTTGATGGCGCCCTAGGAAAGTAACTACCACGTAATACTCATAATTGCGAGTATTGGGAGAAATTTCCTTCTTTGGCATACTCAGCATAGAAGGTGCACCGCACATGCTAACCTGTTTGGGTTAAACTCAGTATCAGTAAGAAACCCCTACACTCTAGAGCACGCGTGTACCTTAGTCTCAATTTGACAAGCGTGACGTCATGCAAGAACTGTTCAAAGAAGCACGCCACAGTAAACGTAAACTAGAACAGTTAGCCATGGTTCTGTAAGACGATTGGTCATCGAATCGGATTATCAGACAGCATTCAGTTTGGACAAAGTGGACAGATATATCAGCTGCCGAGGGTTTTATTCAAAAGCACCCAATTGTCAGGAAACATCCAGAACGCACGGTGCTCGGAATGACTAAAAAGTGTGGCAGAAGAGAGTGACCACTTGAAACCAACGATTACAAACTACAGAGTAAAAAACGCCCTTCGTGGGACACAAATGTGCAGTGAAAACCAATTCGGCGGTACATTCAGATTCCTGCTGACAGACAGGAAGGAATAGCCTCTATAATAAAAAAACAGTCAGTTTTCAGCCAACAAACCCTGCGCTGAAACGCAGTGGTTCCAACCCCAGCCACTTCGTTCACCGGAGATAAGGAGAATGAAGGAATGATGGCCAAGTGCTGATAGGAAGCGAAGATACCCTTGATGATACTGATATGATATTCCCGCCAGATCTGTGCAGTCCCTCGAGAGCAAGAATGGTCAAACACAAAGTTTCGTAAGATCTGCACGCACCGACCACGTCGCTGATGCTAGTGAGGCATTATACACTCCACCATTGTCAGCCAATCATCGGGGCCACAAATGCTGGAATTGGCAGATGCTATCCTGGCCTTTCTAATTGGGGAAGGGATATCGTCTTTCAACGGTCCACCGGAACTTATATAATAGATCGATCGGATAAATCTGCAAGCAGGAGGTATGGGGAAGATCCCAGACCATCTTTCAGTAGCACTTTACAGATGCGAAGTGCACATCGAACTGTGCAGCATAATTAATTACCTTATTTGAAATACTCCGCAGTCCTAAAGGATCTGACCCAAGGAGGGCAATATAATTGGTGTAACCAGTGTCCGTAAGCAAACAACCCGTAAGTATTTCGACCCTGAGGTAGCAGAGGCAGGTAAACAAGACACTAACCGCACACTGAAGTTAAAGATGGATGGCGACAGAGGACACTCTTGCCTGACACTGGTGGTTTTGGTGAACTAAAGCGAAAATCTGCCGAAGACAGGCAAGCACACACGTTAGACAGAAGGGAACCCCACATCGCCAGACATTGCCAAGGGAGTCAAAAACGGATCTGAGATTTAAAAAGGCGATCAATGTTGGTCGTCGGAAAGAGAGGCACAGTTCCAACATTTGTCGTAAGGTGAAGATATGATCGATGCAATCCGACCAGGGTGAAATTTAGCTTGATTTTCGCCAATGCGACTCTCCCGATGACAGGATAGAGAACACCAGTGAACATTTCGGATGCTCTGGTGGACTTCCTACAATGTTCTTGCAAGCATTTTGAAAATGGAAACCACCGTTAAGGCGCTCCATTCTGTTGGGACTTTTTCCTCACTCCAGACATTTCAAAGTAGGATCTTTGGATTATCTACTACGTACTGGCCACCTCCTCTGAAGAGTACCGGGTGCCAAGTGTCTAGGCCAGGTGGTTTGTCGCAATGAACCAGTGAAATCGCATCCTGGACCTTCGTTGACGATGGCGGATATATTTCCAAGCTCACCCGGGTTTATTTGATGATTCCAGGGGTTGGGTTGATGGGGGCCAGCTGAACTGTTCTTCGAAGTGTTCAGTCCATAGTTCAATAAGACGTTCTTTTGGATGACTGAGGTCCCATCCTTTTCGGAGGTAGTTGCGCTAGCAACCACCGTCCTCGGACCAGTTTATTCGATTAGCTGGGCCAGAATGCGATTTCCCCCCGCCATAAAAGCCTCCAGTTCTCGGGCTTTTGAAGCCTCTGATAGTCCTTAGGCTCTTCGACATTCACCGTCTGGTGAATCGGCGCGCGTCATCATGGTCGTTTGTTGCTGGTATAGTTATCCTGGCTTCACTCAGAGATGCTAATCATAATGAGATCCAATGTACACTAGAGTGTGCGAGTGACCTAGGACGGACAGTTTCAAAGACTGTCATTATCATTCAAATCATTTTGTCTCTGTGGAGTAACTGGAACCTCTCAACAAACTCACAGACGCTTTGCAAATAGTGACCTAAATGCCTGTCCATCAACGAATGCGCCCCAGAGGGTAAACGAATAGATAAGCTTATCCGCAAGATGCCGTGATCGGAGTCAAGTAGTGTACCCCAAAACGAACAACAATCTTGTGCCCAAGCCCTCCATCGGTAGCTGAAAGACACACAGTTCAAATGGGTCTACGGCTGGGAAGAAATTGGTGACCGCTGAGTCACATGGTGTGAGCGGTTGTGCTGAATAGAAATGATGAGGTCGTTAATGAAGAAGTCACTCGCCGTTATCTTGGAGTGAGTGACAAACCGGAATCGGCCACCAAGATAGGCTTCCCAAGGGATTTCTCGGCCAACCTGAGCATTTCTACCACCTCCCAGAGTAACGATATCTGTACTTTTCGTTGACCAAATCAACCTTGATAAATCAAGCAGCTGTCTTTCTCAGCCTCAGGTGCCATCTCTTGGAGCGTACACTGCCACAACAAACGAAACTGTTTATCGCGTCGAGATGCATTGAACTTGACTAAACCAGTCAACCCGACTATACGAAGTCGACGACTAACTGGAATCCAGTCCAGTAAAGCGCACCCAAACCTGGGGCGAAGCAAAAACTCCACATCGTAGATTCCACGAGCCATTGCAAGCCCGTCACCAGTCATCCAAACAGTAAAGTGCGAGAAATCCGAGTTCATCCCGACTGGTTCGAGGTGTACGACTGAAGTTAGGTACTGTATGCGTGTTTCGGAGACACGACGCACATTAGTCAATAGAGGAAACAAAGCCTCAGCAAGAGCTTCCAGTCATCCATAGCTCAAAGCGTGGCAATCTTGCATACAAACACCGTAGAGCACCAATGTTTTTCAAGTAATTTCACACGATGCCATGTGAACTGGTTCAGCTAGGAGTGACTTCCCAGGGGATAGCCTGATTTCTTTTTTCGACCACATGGATAGTATATCCTAAGCAAGGAGAACGGCTTGAGTAACAAGCCAGTTTCAGTAATTTTACTATTAGGTCTGTCAGATGATCAAATCTGGACGGGCCAGACCCAAGTGATATATATATATATATATATACGATCTAACGAATGGGGCAGGACATCAGTACCCATCCCGATTGTTTGGTGACAGATCAAATCCCTTATCCTGTCGATAAATCAAGGGTGTCTGGTCAGCATCCTATAACTAGGGCAACTGCATGAAGTCAGCTTGCCTATCATATACAGTCTACGGTGCTGCGGTGCAATCCTCACGGTTGCATCGAGTGGAAGCAAGCGTTCAGCTATGGACTACAGAGCTCCCAACCATTGCTTGTCCACCGTAAGCATTGGTTTAGTTATGATTACATCCGTCGGATGCTACACAGGATGTAAATCATCCTCATTAGATGGGTCAATCACTTTTCACGGGGCACAGTATTTAGGATAGTTAAGGTGGAACTGGCTGAAAATCTGTTCTTAAAAGCTGTTTTGCCCGAAAAGCTAACGGAGAACGGTCCAGGTGAGAGTAATGGAGTTCCGTACTGAATTAGATATTAATGCAAGCCGAAATTAAAATGATGTCGCAATGCTCGCTACCGTCGACCAAGACGAAGAGAACTCAAGAACTTCTTGCGGAGTGAGAGAAGACTATGAACCGAATTTTTCAGTCCCTTCAAATGGTAAAAAACAGCCAAATTGATGAAAAACATAACATGTTCGACCAAATTCTGGTAGCTTGGAGGGTTCAGATTTTGATACTGCTCAACCAGCGGGAAGTCTATTTCCTAAACATATGGGGAAGACC
Organism: Clonorchis sinensis; assembly: GCA_003604175.2. Taxonomy (NCBI): domain Eukaryota; kingdom Metazoa; phylum Platyhelminthes; class Trematoda; order Opisthorchiida; family Opisthorchiidae; genus Clonorchis; species Clonorchis sinensis. The sequence continues at coordinate 132,911,755 of CM030370.1, forward strand.
TATTTGGCTGATTTACTCACGGTCGTCAAGCTGCAAACATCTATAAGCCAGCTAGAGTGGGGAATCAGCGTAACAGGACAGCAAGCCTATAAAGTAGTTTGGAACGATATAGTAGAACGAACTTCTCGACCTATTACGCACAACCTGGGGGACAGAAAACGCATCAAGAGTTCGAGAACGCGACACTAAATCCTCTGTATAAGTACAAAATCGGTAAAGGTTGTCGAATATCATACATTCCATTCTAGTGAAAGCAAGGAAGATTCTCGCAAAGTGAACTAATCGCCTTCTGAAAGATAACGTGGAATTCGTAGCGGTCGAAGTAAGATTGACCTGGAAATTGCTGCAAGACAAACTCAGGAAGGTCACCGACAGAACTCACCACCGCATGGACTGTTTGCAGACTCCACTAAAGCCTTCGACTCATTCAGTGAGAAAGCACTGTGGATCGCAATACGAAATCTTTGATATCCGGATCCAAGCTCGAATGGAGACCTGAGCAACTATGTCAAACAGGTTGGAGATTGATAGGGAAGCGCAGCAAGGTTGTCAACCTCCAACATCCCTGTTCGACCTCTAATTAAAAACCAACTGCTCAAGTGTGTTACGCTTAACAGTTCGATAGCGGTTGGATGCTTATTTGTTGTTTGAAGTGCTTCCGGATCAATAAACTATTGTAAGAGTCCAATGTCGGTAGGTTGCTGTATGCCTATTTTTTCACTTTGAAGCTAATTGCACCGGCTGACTACGGGCCTTGTTACGGTGGCAGCTCTAACTGGTTTAGATAAAATGATCATAAGACACAGGTCCTTTATCATTCTCTATCCGAGAACCTCGAGGTTGTGTGAGTATGTTGTGCGAATTTCTACACAGTTTACAAGCCTCGTACTTCGCATGTATAGAACGGTATGTAGCCACCTTGAGGTGTATGGAGCAATCAGGACTCGCGCATAGATACTAAACTTATATTATACAGGGTCACTGTGTTGCCTCTGCTTCCGTGCGGCAACGGAAACTGGACAATATACAGGGATTTTCAGATATTTGACCGACTTCATCTGCAGTACCTGCGCGATATTCTTAGGCTCAAGTGAACATACCACCAACATCAAAGTTCTTTTAAGTACGAACTTTAATGGGATCGAATAGTCTGACACAACTAACAACGCCATCTGAGACGAATGACTGAAAATTGCAACAGAAAACAACTTATCTATCGTTGATTGAGTAACAGAATTCGAAATAAAGGATACCCAAAATTCCACTACTAGCTTGCATTTAAGACCGACAGAACCCCGGGATTCGGCTACATACGCAAGTGCGAGATTTTAGAAGCGAGGTTTCTCAAAGCTGCGAATAGCTAGCCATTTGGAAGAGGTTCAACTTCCCTAGTGTAACCTCGACCATACGGAATTATGCACCATTTGCACGCAAAGCAACGAATACTGGACTATTGGTTGAACTCGAGAGCTACTTAGATGGGATAGCTTCGGCGAGCGAGTTAATGATGAAACGGAATTTAGGAATGTATCCTGGGTCGTCGCCTAATTTGGAAGATGCCTGACCAAGTCACAATTTCGTATCGAAACAACGGACACAATTAAAACCAAGCAATCTTCGATATGGATGTGCAATTCGGAAGATGGAGATAACGAAAGATTTTGGAGTCCAAATTCCACTATTGAGGATATGTGACCGCCTCTGCGTCTGGCTGGATACCTGGCAAGGTATGGCCAACAGCCTATATCAATGGCGTTTTCATTATCATTTTCCGTCAAGATGTCCGAACAGGTGTTTGTTTGGAGGTACGGGCACAATGGAAAGGTCGCGATAGAGTACCAATAAGTTCCTTCTCCCTTTAATGTTTTTCTTTCATGTTTGGGTTCTTCTTAGTGGATCTTTCCTGGTTGTACGGCAGTGAACAATCAGTGTCAATAGTCGTTTGACAATGAGAACGATATGGTAGGAGCTGATATATTCGGATTTGGGATATGGATAGTCACTTAGATCCCAACCGATTGTAGATCCCTTGTAAACGACGGTCGGTCGATATGTTTTGGGCATACGGAACCCCATCAGCCTATAACGCAAAGTACATGTTTTGGTGTTTGCGGCACTTCCAGTATGTCAGCTCAGAGAGTGCCTTAAAACAAGTGACCTCTTGTGGGACGATTGAACAAGTCAGAAAAGTCTAGAAAAAGCACGGCCCCGGGAAAGAAAGACTTCTGCCAGTTGAATCCAAAACTTCCAGCCGACGTCCTAACGATGATAAAGATCGGATCGCAAGACTTTCTGACACCGGTATCTTTCCTCTTAGTTATGCGCTACAACCTCTCAGCAGCCGTTTCTCTGGAATAGGCTATTAGATCGAAATTATTTCAGCGTTAGCGCACTAGAGGTAGGTTCTCGCAAGCCGTATGCGACCTAAAGAATCTATGCAGGCGTCCACTGAATATACCACTTCTGGTCCATGTCAGACGCCAGCCAAGCACACGTTATACCAAAACCGACGCGAAAAACAATGGTTTCTCACAATCAGCCGTTATAGTACGTGCTGCCAGGCAAGAACACTCTGGATCCTCAAAAGACATGAAATCTGCAGCTCACTATAGCAATAAGCTCGGTTTACGGCATGTGGTAGGGAATATGTCCTTGTGCAAACGAATACTACCTAAAGCACTCTGTCCCCCACCTGGTCACCTGGGCTTAGGCGATCGACAATATATTCGAACTTCCTCCGGAAACATTCACCTTGAAGACCACATACCTGACTATTCGAGTGGTTCAGAAATGGGAATTAGATGCTCATCTCAGTAAACGGGGACTGACATCTAGTGGCTAGGCTGAATGTGAGTTATCTTCCCATCGACACCAATCCAGCCTAAGATCAGACATTGACTCACATGTGTTGCCGGGTGGTCGGTGTGAGTTCCACCAAACGACCAGCTTCCGACCGTTCAGGTCAGGCGTGACTCTTAGGAGTTTTTGCTGACCCAGCCAGTTTGAGGTTCCCTAGGATATAGCAACAATGGCTCACATTCAAGATGAGTGGTGACGAGCTCTTTTTTGTAGAAGCCTAGTGTGATCGCCTCATAAAGTTCACCAACTGAGTGTTAGTACCAGGTGCGAAATCATTTTATCATACCACAAGGAGTGAAGCAGGGTTCCTGGTAATGTTGATCATCTACGTTGTTGGTCCAGGGAGGCCTATTTACAACACAATTAAGCCAGGTTATTGCGTTGCATAAAGTGTAGTCACTAAAAGCGTTGTTCCGTATGACTCAGATTTGCTCTGGAAACTCAGAAAAGCTGGTCTGTGACTTCATGCGATCTTTGTTTGCTAAAAACTATGAAGTCCCACCCCGACCAAAGTGGCACTGGTGTAGCTTTGCAGTAGTAGATTATTAACTTAGTATAAAGGAAAAAGCAAATGGTGTTAAGCGAAACGACCAGTCTCCTAACAAGGCAAATCACATGAAATTACATAGACAACTTCCCTAGATTCCCACCACCTTCCTGCCTAGGCATGCTTTCGTTTATGGCAGCATGAAGCAGCCCTATTTAGGATCTTAATAGGGATGCTAATTAATTCTTCCCTGAGTCAACATACAGGCTGAAGAATGCTAGCAGATCGTGTGATAGAAACCCGTAACCTAGGATAGTTGTCGAAAAAGGGCAGTGCCACCCAGCTGAGAGATACTCAATGCATGATGCGCACCAGTCTCAACCCGTCGAAAGAAACAGAATCACGTTCATCGGTCAGTGTCTTGAAGCAGTGGGATTTGAATGTACTGAAACGAGAAAATACGATAAACTGGCAACGATTGTCGGCGCGTTTATGGGATACTCTCACAGACGTTGCCAAACGAACCATAGAGACGCGACTGGCAACGGACAACCATCCAATCGAAGGCTCTTCGCCTCGGTGGCTTGAAACAGTGCCGACCTCAGTAGAGCCAGGAGTGGCTTCTGGATCACCAGAGGTGAGCAACCGGAAGCGAGAGGAAACCGATGGTGAGGTCACCAACCGTACTTGGGTATTGAATAATCGTTTCAGATACACAGCACACACCAATAGAAATTGGATCTAGCTCACAGGCAAGAACAGCCCGTTATCCACATTTTCTCAGAGTTTGATACTCTTTTCTCAGTGTGATACAGCCAAGTCGCCCAAACCTTAGACAGAAATGGAAAAGATAGGACTGTATTCAAATCGTGGGCCTCATTTTCAGTACTTGGTACCTTAAATACATAGTTACGTCAAGCTCCAGTTCCCATACTTAATCACAGTGCACGTTATATCTGTACTAATGGCCATATTGACTGAGTTTAAAGACAATCATGTTGTCGGGGTAGGGGATCTATGCAATCTGGAGTTTCACCTATATGGCACTGCAAATAACGACGAAACCGATAACATTTAACAACATCCAGGACGCCTACTTGACTATTTGAGCCGGCAGTCTGCTTCATATTCAAACGTAGAGAATCCAGGATTCGGCCCTACAAAACCATATTAATATCCAAGTAAACCAAATAACCAGGTGAATGTGGTGAACGATCGGATCAACATGGGCTCTGGCGTATTTGGTGATAGATGACAAAGTACTGTGCAACTACAGGGGTACTGACGTAACCAACAGTGACCAAAAAAATACTCAACTGTCCAATCTGATCTCCGCACGAGCACATTCGACCTGATCAAGCCATCCACCCAAAAAAGAGACTTATGGACCAGTCTTATTCTGCGTTGAATACTAATCTACTGCTTCAAGTTCGGTCCACCCAATACTGTGTTCTATGGACTTCCGAATCGCTTGGTTTAATTGGCCAAAACGCCCCGCGCAACACCACGCTACTGGCTTGGAACCCGTCTAAGCTTTCCAGAATGATTAGGTCATTACTATCCTACCAAGGATCGAATGAGTACCTGGCGGTAGTGATTCCCTGTATCATCGGCCCTGCTCGATTATGCCCCCGAATGGGTGAAGAAGGCTCTCAGAAGATGCAGAAAGTTACTACAGTTCTCTGATATTCGATCTGAGATAGATCAACACTGCTTAGCAAGACAAAACGAGTCAAACATCTCTAGTAATCCAGACTGACCGATACACTGGCAGTCAAGGTCTCGAAATCAACGCCACTATGGAGAAAGTATTCGCCACATGTCTGTTAAACTTCGAACCGCGGGTCTCTGAGGTACTCCGATAGTGTAATAGTGCCTGAGCTCAAACACCCCGACCCAAAGCTATCAACTGGTCGTGGTGGTCGGGTTTCAGCTTCCGTGCTGCAATGATCCTTCGGGCTATACTGGCTGGAACTCAGTTCCTAAAGGTTCAACCATATCAGGAAGGCCAACGGGGAGCAGCCCGACGAAGAACAGCGAGTCCCCGTACTGCGAGTAATCGTATTACGAGGCGGTCTGGAGGTAAAGTCGTACTGTCCTCTGCCACAGGAGTGTGAAGGCAGTAAGGTGTTTCCCCCAGACGACCAGCATGCCTATATTTATGGAAGCAGCGATGCTGCCTTTCCCCAAGGAAGCACGGGTTAGAAAAGGTGGGCCCCAAAAACTGCACACTCCGATCGCCCAACGGTTGATCGTGACCGCCGGCGCATTATTCAGTACGGTTGAAATACTTTTAAAACCAAAGAGCCCGGTGCTGCTCAAAGAGAACCTGCTGTGCGCACCTGCACTACTCCCTGCGGCCTCGGGCCAGGCCGACCCCCTACAGCCAACTGTGTCAGACTATTGAGTCATTGGCTCCGGGAAGGGTCCCCAAGAAAATGCTAGCAACCGCTGTCTCGCGGTTCATACTCTTGAGTCAGAGGCTAGGGGGCAGGGTCCCTGAATAAAGCCCTGCATCATCCCGCTGCCTTGAGGGTCAGAATTTTGAGTCACAGGCTCAAGGTGGGTACCTCAACTAAACCCCCTTCTTCGGCCTGGGCAACAGGGAAGTATCACTTGCTTTTGCAGCTCTTTGCTCATCGGCCTTCCCTCTCATTCCCAGTAAACAGTCGCTTTTGCGCTGTGCGGTTGTCTTGCTCAATTAAGATTACTGCAGATCGATGCGGTAAACGGTGTTCGTTTGTCGTACCAGCATACGCCCCAACAGATAGCAGTTCTGAGAATGAAAAAAAAAGAGTTTTATCAAGGTCTGTCACGACAGCTTCGGTCAGCAAGAAGGAGGGTTTAGTAATCCTGGCTGGTGATATGAATGCCCAAGAAGAAGCCGAGTTGGGTGGTACATTTGGAGTCCATGCTGAGCGTACGGATAATGGGGAGCGGCTTTTCCAGTTTTGTGCAGATCATCGTCTGTTCCTGGCCAATACGAACTCCCAATACAAACGCACACACCGAGTTACTTGGAGGCCACCATCGTGAAGGCCCACTTAGCACCACGCATGTCGAAAGAGAACAGTCCCGTTCACCAACTTCGACAAGTTTCAGCAGCTGAAGTGTATCGAGCTAACCTGGCTAGAGAGCTACTGGAAACGCACAGTCAGGTGGACGACGAAGACTGCTTGGAGGCGAGTTAAAGCAAAGCGCTCAGCTTTCAGAACTGTTTGTCTAGCCAATCTGACTTGACTCAATGAACACTGCATATTTTCGAGATCAATAGGTCTTATTCCTGCCAGAAACGCAATACCAGCAACTAGAGACTGTGACGGTGCATGCAGATCCTTTATAACACAGGATAATCAGGAGCTTGAAGAATGACAGTGAATGCTGGTGGATGTAGACGGCCCAAGAGATGGAGAAGGCTTTCGCTGCAGGCGATTCGATTAGCGGGTCAAAAGAAGGCAGGTGTCAGTGAGACAACATGCGAAAAAGACGGAACAACAATTCACTCCCTCAATCGTCGTCTTGAGCGGTGGGCTGAGCACTTCCCAGAACAGTTCATCTGGTGTCATTCAACACAACCGCTGGAAGAACCTAGCGGGCCCGAATGGGACATTGACACCAACCCACCATCAGCAACTGAAAGCCAGCGTGAGATTTCAATCCTGAAGCGGGGCTCCGGAGCTCCTCGACCGTCATCCCAGTTTTCAAAAAGGGAGCAAGAACGTCATGTGGAAACCATCGTGGTATCAGCCTGGTATCCGTCGAATCTAAGGTGCTCCCTGGCATTATTTTGCGCAGGTTGATGGATTATCGGGAGAGACAGATTCCTGAGAATCAAGCTGGGTTTCACCCTGGTCGAGAATGCATCGAACATAACTTTAACTTGAGACAAATTCTTGAACAGCGCCACTCCTTCAGATGTCCCATGTTGGTTGTTTTTCTGGATTTGAAAGCTGTCTTTGATCCTGCCAGTCGGAAACTTTGTCAGTGTCTGGTGATCAAAGGTGTCCTTTCCAAATTTCTATCCTTCATGAGGGTACTGTATGCGAACTCATGTGGGCAGGTACGAGTATACGGGAAGCTCTCGTCTGAGTTCACCACGTCCAGTGGTGTAAGACAAGGCTGTCCTCTCTTACCTTTCCACTTCAAATTTGTTATTGACATGCTGCTTGAAATTCCTCCGCCTGCCTCTGAAACCTCGGTAGCCGAAATTCTCCCGGGACGTTCGCTCACAGGCACTGTGTATGCAAATGATATTGTTCTCCTTGGTTCAGATCCTTACCAAATACGAACGATTTTAAATAACCTAAATAACTCTGCCGCACGGCTTGAGATGCGTTTCACACCTGCAAAGTGCTGCTACAAGACTGGGTGGGATCGAACCCATTCTTCATGCCTGCAGGCGGGCTAATCGACGTAGTAGATAAATTTGTTTACCTGGGCAGCTGTATAAGTTCCGGTGGACTGACTGGAGATGAGATTATTTCTCGAATCGGAATGGCCATGGCAGCTTTTGCCAACCTCCGACACCTATGGCGCCGACGTGACGTGAGCTTGTCTGTCAACATAAGAGTTTACACTGCGGTGGTGCGATCCATACTGCTTTATGGATCAGAAACGTGGCCTCTAGGGTCGACAACTGCCGCCTCCCTGGGTGGAGACCCCGAGACTCAAACCACCAATTAGTAATGACATTGGCAGAATCGGCCCAATCGCGCAGTCAGTGGCACTCGTGCATCAAAGCTATCGCCTTCAATGCGTAGCTCCGAACAAACTGAACATGCCTTCGTCTCCAAGGCTTGGTTGTATGTCCCACACTCCCGTTTTCCGGTGACCGAAACTGTACCAGCTGAAACCAATGTGCCTATGGTACACGGTTTATAGCTGATAAATTGAATTGACCTCAAGTATCTTGATCCCAACGTCACAAGGGCAAAGCGAAAAACAAGGTGAAAAATATGCACCGATGGCGCCATAAAGCATTTCTGCAACTGGCAAATGCCTTATGGAGTAGGCAAAACTAAATTCAGCCTCTATCAGTCCTATACTAGTTCCAAGATACGAGACTTGGCCGCTGGAAGGTGAGGATATAAAAAAAGGAGATACCTGACCACCGACGACCAAGGATCTAATTCAATGGAGCTAACTCATGATACGTTAGAAACTGGGTGTACACACCTAACAACGTCAATTGGGATGGTCCGGACAAGTATTCCCGGAACCAGATAATTAGCTCAAGAGGAAAGTCCTCAATCGGGGCCCATTTTAGGGTTGGAGCTATCACCAATAAAGTCTAGGTTACCCACCGTAAAATCGGACTTCGATCATTCTCGCCCCAGCAATCTTCTAGCATCTCCAGCAGCTATGACCAGTACGCCGTGATGACACCACCACCTGAGGAGAGCCTTAGTTGGGCACAGAGATAAAAACTTGATTATGGAAACGGTACAAGCCTCAGGGCGTGCTCTAATAATCCTCATCGGATATAACATACCCAGCGTTGTAAAGCCCGCTGTCAGAAACAAGCTTGGTAGTTGAGGTCGACACTTCATCAGGATATTCGTGCACCTGAATCGTCGGCTACAGAAACGTGTACCCCACTTTCATTAACGACACGAATCACGAGTACATCACCGACCATGTCCGCGGCGATCTCCTGATACAGTCACAAATGGCTCACAGGATCCACTGCACGTTCATCGTTGAACGTTCAATGCTTTATCAATAGAGCTGGGATCCCCTTTGGCAACCCAAATTGCAATCACCAATGACTCGCTAACAAACTGGTCATTGTGAAACTGGCAAGTCCATTAATGGAGAATTAAGGGAGAGACCGAGAAGCCTGGTGGACAATTAAAACTCAAGAGATGGGAAAGGCTTTCGCCACCAGAATAAGCCGCATCCCACATAACATATGATCGAATGACCAAAAAAGCAACTCTCAGCGGAAGGATGCTTGAAAAAGACAGCGCAGTAATTCAGTTGAAGTCCTACTGGGAAGACCGGCCGAACACTAAGAGAACAGTCTAGCTGGTCTCCTGCATGCAACACAGTGAATTCAAATAAATGGGATGTAAACCCTAATTGTCCGTCAGGAAAACAAAGCACGAAACGTCATCATCAGAGACAGCAACATCAATGTTGACACTGATGCTTCACTGCCGTACATGGTTGTACGAGGGCTGGGATACTGCCAGGGCGCCCACACCTAGACAGGACCCACACCCAAACATCCCTGCTGAACATGAAGATTCACTAGACTTACTGGTGCTATATGGAATGGGGATGAAATACCCACAGAATGAGCCGAACCGATAGTTATCCCCATCTTCAAAAGGGTACGCGGTCGCAGTGAAAGTCATTGTGACATTAACCTGACAGCTATGACATCGAAGGTGCCCTCCGACCTGATGATTAGAGACTGACAGTCTCTAGCTCAATGGCGTGCATGCATCACAGCTTTTGCCTTCAGTGCACAGCTTCCCCTATCAATTCCCACAACGTAGAGTTCACTGTCAATCCTGGATTCACGCGTCAATTTTATCAGTTACTGCCACAAATGCTTAGCCATTACTATCTCCTCAGATCACTAGCGAACGGAATGTGGTAGCTATGGCCATTGTACATATAGGCAGTTTTTTAGATTGATGATGAACAGCTATTTCAGATACCCTTGAATCAAAATAAACTTCTGCGAATGGAAAACCCTTGCCAAACCATTTCTCTCGAAAGACTGCACTTTAATACGAGGCTGACACAACCACAATACTCAAAATCCGTAAAATCACTAGACTTGTCAAACGTGGGCTGGAAATTGATGCACAACTACTGAAATTCCATCAACATGGTTTCGCGAAGGAACTAGCTGACCTGACAAACCTGGAGTACCTCAAAGGTCAACCTGAGACCCGTTCTCACACCATATGCTACTGAGCTTGGACGAGCAGTCGGATCTAGTGCAATACTATTTTCTGATGACGAATAAAACAAGTGGCCACAGCATTACATGTGTGAGGTGAGTCATTCGGGAGCCTCAATGAGATCAACTACTATGGGGCCAGAGGTTGGAATACAGTCCTTTAACGACGGTCTTCAAGCGCCAATATCCACTGTAGTGCACGACTTGGGAATAATGCGACCAGACACGAAAACAAGGTAACAGCTGATCAAGACCCAGAAGGCAGTTTTCGTTCGCTATAAGTGACCAGTACCAACCGCGGGCACCTTTCCCATAACTATTTCCTCATTCTCACCCTCGTTTATAGGAACGCAAAAGGACAATTCGCAACGCGCCCCGTCAAGATAATTAGGCACACACCTAACACCTCACTTAGGACATCTTATTCTAAAACTGCATCCTCGCCGACCTAACAGGACATCATGTTTGCCGTGTTTCTAGGCGCGTCACTCACACAGAATACACCCTTGCAGGATATCAACGTGACACTACGGAATTCCAGTTGAAGTTGGAGATGCTTTTGCGGATGACGAACCCGGTGAAAAATTAGCCACCATGGTTGCCCTCGACGACAGCGCACCAATGGAGTTCCCATACACCTCAAACAAAACGGGAAACCCTATCGCCAACTTTAACACATCCGTCATTAATCATCCCCATCAATGGAGCGGTGACCGATTTAATCAATTCAGCGTGAACCTCCAAGAGGCTGCTTTCATCGGATGTATAAGGGTTTAATGTTTCAAGTGTCTAAACGGTCGGCCATGTTTGTGAATGGGTGCTAGTTTAGATAAAACAAAACCCCACATAATCCTACACACATCGTTTGCATCATGACGTGTTCAGCCACTCCTACCAGACTGGGCGAACCCGCACTAATGCTGCAGAGTACCTATATTACCGCCGTTGCTGGCGACATCATCCACGAACAGTGCAGGAAACGGTTGGTGGTAGTCCACATTAACATGGTAGGTAACCAAAGGACTAGCCACGGAATATCTTAATAAGCGACAGCACCAGTGGTTTTCGTACGACCATCATCGAAATGGAGCCCTATATTGAGAAAATGGGAGTGGGACCTAGCGTCAGACTGCCATAAGAATGAGGGACCCAGATCACCAGTCTAACTGGATAGAAACAACGCGGAAAAGTCAACTGTAACCAACGCCTTGCCTGCCTCTAGGTTTCTGCCACTCAGAAACAGGCAAGGAAAACGACACCCTTCTCGACAATGCTGGATCCAGACCTCAAGTGAAGTACCTGCTGCAGCGCTCAACACCTGCTTCTCGGTCATTTCCTTGTGAACTACATGGTTCTAGCTGCAGTTGTGAGACAGCTGACACTCCCTGGGATCTTGCGTCGTTCTTTCAGCTGTAACACCCTTGCGGGGCCTAGCTGCCATGCCACTGGAAAGAAACACGAGGGTTGAGATCTTAGGCACGACTGCCAAATCTGGTAGTCTTACAATAGTGTACGCAGTCGCCTGACAACCGGCCTTGGAGACTCGATGACGCGGTTATACAGCCATGGCGTGAATTAGTAAGCATAGCCTCGTCCATTGGGTCCCTTGCGTTGAATACATCCAACGTTACCACTAGTGTAACTGCACTATCCGTTGTGTGCAGTGCTTCAACTCTCAGAAGCACGTTTCTTGGACACCATTGTCCGTGAAGGATATTTTGGAGGTCCCAGACGCCTAATAATAAATAAGGTCGTGCACTCTTTGAGTGCCTAGCTGTCATGCTACTTGAAGGAATCACGAGGACCACGTTGCCCAAGCCTAAACAGCAGTCCAGATGCCCAGGCTGAGACTGAACAAGAGACCTTCCGGTCAGTAAGTTGGCGCCTTAATCAGAGCTATCTCGAGCTCTTGAGTCCCGTACACGTATAAGTTTCTGAAAAAAGTATAAGACTGAAATGCTTCGAAGACCTGCTATTGCACAAGCGTCCCAAGAGCAAATCGGAAGGCAGAAGTGAACGCACTATATCGGTCAAAGACCACGAAGATTGTAGGACGCCCGTGTGCACGCCACTGCCGACACCTGAGGGGGAATACATAGAAAACACGAACTCTCCCCCTCAGAATCCTGCGGGTTACCTTCAGATGCCGCTGTAGGACGAGGCAAAATATGCGACTTCAACTCGTCACGACGGGCCTAGTGTGTAACCCACTAAATCCGAGTACCGTTTCTGAAAGAGGCAGCTATCCCCAATTAGCGTAATACCTGGGGAGTAACCAAAGTTCTGGCAGGAGGACGCGAACTTGACGTGAAGGTTCCAATTAGACTTTGGTAGCATGCTTAACCGCGGTAGACTTTCCTCCTGTGCGGAAGCCCTGGGAACCTGTCTTTCGACCCCATACTAGAGTCTCAATTTGTCCAAAAGAACCGTTTCCACACCAGTGTTCCTTCGTATTCTGAGTATTCGAGGGTTCAGACCATGCCCTCTGATTACGTCCAGCTATGGAATTTCGTGCAAGAAAAATGGACAATGGGCCCCAATCTAAGCGGTTTAGTTCGGATTACCGAGATAATAAAACATGCTGGATCGAAACGCAGATGTGTCTGACGCCAACCCGATGATTTGTCCACATGGCATTTCAGAAGTAGATAGGTAAAGAAATGTCAAGGATATCCAGTTCATCAAATTCCGAGTTGCACCTCAGACCAAACAACGAATTCGTTCCCAACTAGTGTTCTTCCATGTGCACAATGTTTGTCCACCAAAATGAAGCGGCCCTTTAAACAGCTGGAGGAACGAAATCTTAGATGACGCTACGTCTGAGGGGCGCTCCTGTCCAAATTAGTCGGAGTGGGTATCTTGAAATAAACACGAGGTTTTACTCCAGGGACCGATTTATGCACACGACGAGTCTACCGAAAGCATAACCAAATTTCACTACTGGCACGAGACACATTCAACGAACAGGTTCAATTCTTCGTGCAGTCAGGCGTGGAGTAATGGAAAAGACTAAAAAGCCAGAAGGAAAACTTAGATCAGTGCATTATCTAGGCTGTTACATCTGTCAGCAGGAAACCTCATGGCATGCCTTGATGACTAAGTATCAAATTTCACAGTGCGCCTGAGCTGTCATCTCAAAACCAAAAGATAGTCGACCCTTGGTTTTTACTTTCCGAGACCAGCGGTAAAGTGCACAGAGCAGTCGCAAACATTGCTCAGTGTAACTTGTCCTATCGATTCTTTTAACTTCAGAGCGCCTTGGAGATGAACCCGCGGAAAAGGTCGACAATCGGAGAACTGAACAGAGCAACTTTTCTACAGAATGCAATACTTACACCTTTGTATTACTACAGAAGTCACTAAAGGTTTTTCCAATAAATTTATTGTATACTCAAACCGCCTTCGCAGCCTTGCTTAGATAATCGGAGTACTCCACGAACAGGTGCTTGCTTGATGGCGCAACATTCCACAAATCCGGCGTAAGGTACTCGTAGGTCGCCCGGATGGCAGCATATGTTGCTTTTGCTGGAAAAGATGAGTTAATAGGGCAAACGCAACTCACCGAAATTTCCAAGGGTAGCAGTCTGACCACGTGAGCTTGTGTACACATCTTCAATGCCGGCCATTTGAAGCAGCTTCTTCGGGACAGGCGCTCCGACTACCCCCGTTCCACGTGGAGCGGGGATCAGCCGTACAGTGACTGACCCGCATTTACCGGTGACTTTGCAAGGAACAGTATGGGGCTTCCCAATCAGGTTACCCCAATAACCTTTCCTCACGGGGATTACCGACAACTTGGCCTGAATGATGGCACCTCGGATTGCCGTGGCAACTTCTTTTGCACACTTTACACCCAAACCAACGTGGCAAAGGTTGTCACCCATCGCCACGATCGCCTTGAAACGTGTGCGCTGACCAGCACGCGTCTGCTTCTGGACAGGCATAATTTTTAGGACTTCATCTTTCAAAGCAGAACCCAGCAACGTGGAAATGATTTCAGCTTCCTTTATCGGAAGACTGAACATGTAAATCTCCTCGAGAGTGGTCACTTTTTTGTCCGCGACCAGACGCCCAAGTTGCGTAACTGGTTTCCACTCTTTAGCAGCTGCACCACGCGCCCGACCCCGTCCACGACCACGACCTCTACCCCGACCCCGTCCACCAAATGATCCACGAAAGCCTCCTCGACCTGATTCCATCACGCAATGGTAACCTCACCACGCTCACAGAAACGAAAGTGGATCAAGGTCACAGCTATTAGTGCGATCCAACAAAATAATTTTCTGGATCATTTGCTGAACTGGAATGAGAAGGATAATGTGAGGGTGAGAATACTCATAAAAGGCACTGTATTCAACTTCAAGCACTTGGGAGCACGACGGGACATCGCACTGAGACAGAACACAAAATAATCCCTTTCGGTATGCCACCAGCCGTTGTCTAAGAAAGGGAGCTTAATCACCAAACGATATTAGGCTACATGGATACAGACTATTGCTTACCTGCCTTAGGGCCCACTGATCATGGAGATGGTCAAGGAGGGGTCAAAACTAAGCTTGGAGGGTGACTCGATTTGCGAATTGAATTTTTCGGCTTGGTGCTAATGGTCTGTGCATCAATGTGATATTCAGGGATTCACGGATTGATACACAGGATCGAGGTTTTCGCCCAAGCTTCCAGTATCGAGCTTGTTCTTGTCGTTCAGCGGCTTTTGATAAGCCGAAAGGCACAAGCGAAAAAGGGTGTGGCATTGCTCTTGAAATTCTCTGCGCGGGACAATAATCTTGCCAGCGCGAGGACTCAACTGAATAGACCTTCAAAAGTGCTTGGAACTGGGTGCCAGATGTAGCGTCAACAACCGTCACAGGGAGGTTATTTCGCGCAGCAGTTACCTCAAATGGGAAAAATTGTTGCCTGTTAAAATTGTGCGCTCCGAACTTGAAAATCTTACCATATCCCCGCCGTGTGTTTTTTGGGTCATCGGTTGGCAAAACCTGTTGGTAAAACCTTGCTAAAACAGGGCTCAAGTACGTATTAGGTCTCCTTGTAGGCAAAAATATTCCGGGGAAAAAGAGTCAAATTCCACATGGCACGTCTCATAGACAACGAATTTGAGGCCGGCACCATTTCCGTGGCGGCTGTGTAGCACTAGGGACATCAGGTTTTTGGTTGCGAGATGGATTATGGGGGCCCGCTTCAGAATGCGTTCCACCTTACCAGGTAAGCTAGTGAAACTACTAGGCTTGTAGCTGCCTGGCGATAGGCCTGATAATCGTTTACTTTTAAGCATAAGGAAGTTCTTCTTCGTCGAGTGACTGACGAACGACCAGATAGAAATACTTTGTCGGAGTGAGCAACTTTTCGTATAGGATCCTTGGATGAACCTCGTCTGACCTCAACACGCCGAAGGGGTTTGTCTTGCGCAAGGGTCAACGGATGTCCCCCTCTGTGAACAGTAATCTTGTTCAAAGCTGTTTCTTGTTGTCTCTCGACAAGTTTGGATGTGACGAGGTGGCTGGGGCAGAATACAAGATCGCATCGTGTTATCTGTAGGCTTCAGATGTCACCACTAGGTCACTTGTGAATCCTTCGTTTTTTTTCCTGTAGAAGAAGGAGCCTGGTTCATTTCTTCGGTGGTGCCTCACGTACTTAGCACTTTTTTATTTCGCAGGGATAGGTCTATTATTGTAAGTTCCATTGGCGGGTTTCTGATTTACAACGGCTACGGATTTTACGAGATGCAAGCTCATTTGCTGTGTAACCTGTGGCTGTATTTTTCATGATCGACTAGCACCCCCTATCCAAAAGACGCTGTGTACTTTTGGGTAGCCTTTTGTTCGTTCGGCTGGGCGCTGCTTTTAATGGAATAGACATCACGTTAGACTGATGAATTTTTCAAAGAATGGTGCTGTGTAACTCTCCTGCTGAAGCTGGTCCCCGTTTTAATCACTCAAAGAAACTACTCATTTCTAACATGGCTGCACGGCAGAAGTTTCGACTCGACTTTTGAGGTTCCGGGTTCTTGGCCCAGTAGCAGATGAAATCAAACGTCAGCTTATAGTGGTCACTATGTCCCAGTGGAGCTTAGAACAACACTCGATCAACGAGGTGGCTTTCGTCGGTGACTGCCAAATCCAGCAGGGATGGTAGTTGGCCTGCGCCGTATCCGGTGGGTGAGACGAAATTTTGGGTCAAAGACCTCTGTAGGACGACGCAGATCAGTGGTTATGCAAAGTGTTCACTAGACCTGATGCGCTGAGGTTCCATTCAGGATGCACTTGGAGCGTAAGACTCACCTACCAACAGGGGATGTGTGAAGTTGCTCCTGAAGGAGAGTTGTTGAAGCGTTTGTACGAGGAACTAGTTATCCTCCGGTAAACTTCAGCGTCAACGGTAGACCACGCAATGGTTTCAACGTGCCAAAGAACTGAGAAGCCGGGGGTTTTTGTCCGCATCTGTTGGTGTGTTATTTGTGCACATTACTTTGTGCATGTCTGGCTGACAGAATGAAGCTCCACCCACTCAGCTGGTGTCTTATTTGAGGGCAAAAGCACGAAACTATGAACTGGAGAGTTCATATTTTAATTACTTATGCATGCGCGGATGTGTACACCTGTTAAAGGAAAGGCAATAAGTTGGCGGACAAAGTGATACGGGTCATGTGTTGGCAAGGAAAGCCGAGAGTGGGGAGGAGTCTCAAGTATTAGGAAGAGCCCTATTAATCGGACATCAGACACTATTGGATTCGCTGTTGATATTGACGTCAATGCAAGCCATATTAATCCTCATTCTCATAAGCCTGACCCAGCCGCTTTCTAAATACCACTAATGTATGTGAAGTTTCCTGAAAATATTTCTGGCGCAGCCAGCCTAGTTCAATTCGACGTGTCGCGACAACGGATCCGTTCGTGGGATGTTTATTATCAGGGAGTTTTACTCCGAAAGTACTAGCTAATTTGACTTCTTTAAAACGTACGTACGTTCCAAACTTTTTCCAATTGATTGATTGATTCCGTGTGTTCGCTAATCGTCCAGTGGCTACTTTCGATTGACAAGGCCAGAGGCAAACTGGGAGAACCACGGCATTTACAATAAAAGATACTTAAAGCACAACATAGTCCCCACATCGTTGCTGGTCGAGCCACCGGACGCGTCACTCGCTTCTGCACGAATAGTATTCTCAGCGGCCAGGCCACTCCTAAGTCAGAGGATATACTTGAATACTCGGCGTTTATCCAACATCCGTCATCACGCATGTCGGCCCAACCAAGATCTTCAAACCGTTCTCTCGTCCGCAGACTTTCAGTAACTCAAAACCAAAGCAACAGAAGTGAAATACAACTAAGGACAACACTGCAAAAAGAGAAAAACCCGTAAGTTCAAGAAGTTACTTTCTAAGACTCAGAATTCTAGTGGGCTATTCTTGAGCCCCCTACTAGCTATTGTAGCGTGCTGAATTTATCAAACAGACCGCTAAGTGAAGAAGAGCGTTGTCTATTAGAGAAAGGCCTGGATTTTGCAGTAAGCAAAAGGGTGACAAGGGCGGAAGAAATAATCCATAGCGTTGAATCTGTCTTCCGTATATTATCGCCAATGGAGGCGAAGAGGCTACGGGTACGGCTGGTTACAGCCCTTAAGCCCCAGCAGCCAGGAGCTCCAAATATTACACCAGCAGAGTGAAGAGCTCTGAACGCCCTAAAAAAGATGGACAACATAGTGATTGCAAAGGCGGATAAGGGTAAGGCCACTGTTGTCATGAACAAGAGTGATTATCTACAAAAGGTCAAGCAACACCTAGCTGAGGGTTCTTAGCGACAGATTGATAACGCGAATATTACTTCTATAGTGAGTAGGAGTAAAGCTGAAGTTGGCAAATACTTGCGTTCCGTGATAAACCACTTAGGGTAAAGTAACTGGAATCGATTGTACCCCAAAAGTGCAATCCAACCACGGCTTTATGGCCTTCAAAAAAATCCATAAACCAGACGTTTTAGTGAGACCGATAGTAGACAAGATAGGTTGCTCACCTCATGAGCTGGCCAGATTCTTGACCGGTATCTTAAAACCCCTCACCGAGACATCTAGTACTTACATTAAGAATTCGCATGACTTCGCCAACAAAGTAGCGGTGGTCACCGTTGAACCAGATGACATCCTTGTAAATTTCGATGTCAATTCCTCACATACAAATGTGCCAAAAGGGGACTCTTTATAAATAGCTAAGCGACAGCTATTAGCATACACTACCGTATCAGAACGAACACAGCTTGCGGCGGATGAAATAGTGGAAAGCATGAAAGCATGCCTGAGTCTCACACACTTCGTTTTCGACTCCGTGGTTTACATTCAAGAACAAGGTCTAGCAAGGATACCTTAAATAGCAACGGTTTTGGAAAATATATTTATGAAAGAATGTAAACACTCGGCAATTGCAGAACATGCGCTGGACATGGGGCACAAAATAATCTTAGGAAATGTTGAGGTGTTGAGGCGAGGAGTATGATCCGCGTCAAAGAGACTGATGGCCGAGGCGGTAAAAATTGCCAAGCATCATAATGTAAACAGAATAGAAGGCAAGGGACTGGTTCAAGGTATTCTGGCGTTATGTGGATGACACTTTCGTCGTTATGATACGAAACAAGGTTAGTGCGTTCTACAACCGAAACTAAAGACCACAGTATACGAGAAGCCAACTGACACTGGGGCAGTTTTGAACTACTTGTCAGCTGGCATTTTTAGACTGCATGGCACACAAGCTCGGGGGGAAACTGAAGAACACAGTATACGAGAAGCCAACTGACACTGGGGCAGTTTTGAACTACTTGTCAGCCCATCCGAAGCCGGTATTCGCTGGTATTGCCTCATCAATGTTTAAGCATGTAAGGGCTCTGTGCACAGAGAAGGGGTTGCTCTGACAGCGGCCCAAATTGAAGTAAAGAACAAACTCCGGAGTAATGGTTATCCAGCTAGCTTGATTAGGCGTCAATTGCGAAGGGTGTCGGTACCGGTGGCGAAACCCAAGCGAGAATGACTGGGGATGGCTGTTTTTTCGTATAAGCCAGGGACACCGGAAATCATTCGAAGGGTTCTAAACACGGCCAACATAAGAGTAGGTTTCCAGGGAGCAACACTCTGCACTCTGCACTGGTGCATTTTAAGGATTACCTCACGGTAAACAGCACTAGGGATTATGTCTACAAAACCAAGTGTAACGACCGCATTAAGGTCTATATGGGACAGACGGCCAGGGAACATCACACCAGAATCGGAGAGCATTAAAGGAAAATAAACGGGTCGCCGAAAAATGCAGATGAATATCGAACGTTACTAAAGGACTCGGCAATTGCAGAACATGCGCTGGACATGGGGCACAAAATAATCTTAGGAAATGTTGAGGTGTTGAGGCGAGGAGTATGATCCGCGTCAAAGAGACTGATGGCCGAGGCGGTAAAAATTGCCAAGCATCATAATGTAAACAGAATGAGTGTGGAGAACGGTCTTGGATCAGTCGAGCTGACACGTGTTGGTGTGTGGTCATCAGAAGGAGGAGTATTCATCATCCCAGTTCTGACCACGTGACCTCATCTCTACCCCCAACTAAACTGTCGCACCACTCACGAGCCAGACCAAGGAAAATCTACCAGTGGCACCCGAGGTGAATCATCAAATAAAGCACCCTGAAGTGGAAGATTAAGTAACAAGAGCCGACCGGAACTAATTTGAAACTCCCCCAACCCATCAATTCAAGACTTTGGCAACCACACTAGCCGACAAGAGCCGTTAATTGACACTCAACGCAGACCTAGTATGATAATCTAAAGAGGGCTTACCGATTGGTTCGCCGTTTGCATTATAACCTTGCTAACTTGGTGACCTGTTCACTTGGCCTGATGAAGCTTTTGTGTCAAAAGCGAAACGTTGCCCAAAGCAAAACTACCTTCCGAAACGTACGAATATCTTTCGTACTTTCGGAATGCCGCGATTTGTTACGGCCACGCCACATAATAATTTAATGAACGGGTTCCTATTAACACTTATCTGGCGCTTATAGCATCAGTTGTAGTTTTACAATCGCCAGCGATGTTTTGACAGGCCTGGCATCTTTCTATGTCTGACAAACTTTCGTCTATGCACGCGTAATACCAGCTTTCCGTTACGTCAAATAGGGTGCAGCACGATCACCCACCTCGGTAAGTTTGTGCACTACCGAGTATCATGTAAGAAGGCACTAGCAAACAAGCAACTTAGTGTCGTTATTAAGCTGTCGCATTGGGAAGCATCATCAGGGAAGTTCCACTTTGTAAGGGCATTTAGTGTCCAAAATGCATCACAAGTTTTTCCTTGTGTCTCGTGATTCCGCTCGCAGTTCAAATATAATAGTTTGCATGCAAGTAGTTCTTGCGTATTGGAGGAGCATCTTTCTAGCTTCATACCATATTAATAAAGGTAACAAATGCGCTCATTTGTGTTTTATTCTACCGCATCAGATGCATATGCTTCGCAGATTATCACAAAGGATTAAGATGAACGGAACACATGGAAGCTAGTTTGAGGAGTGGGTGGCAATAGGCCAGCTGTGGGCCGCGGCGTGTTCTGATCACACATAAACCTGACCGGGTAGCCGTGTGTGTACTTGTCCAGAGTGAAGGACACACCTCATGTTTGCTTCTTAAACTGCTGAGCCGCCAAACATCTGTGCGAGCATTTGTTCTGACACTACTTCAACATGATTTGAGACCCCCGGGTGCGCCCTACGATATGTTGCGCTGCTGGGCCACACTCAGATGGTAACAAAGGAAAATTTATTTCCACAGTCAGGAAGATTTCGCTGTGCGTCAACGAAGACGCTCTAGGTTTGAGCTGGGCATTGCAATGCCACTGAGCACCGGCCAGAATTACTCCGGTATTCTGCGTTGGAACTGAGCGCATTTTAAGAGGAATTGAAAGTGGCATGTTCACGATGTCTTGGCTTAGTACCCAGGTTCGAGGCTGCTGTTTAAAGATTGCTCAGATTTATCTCATAGAAATTCGTCAATAATACGGACAAGGTTTCTGCATCATGACTGGGGTGAGCCGCTGCTCTGGACCGGGCCAAGCACCGTTCACTCCGGTGACGGGTATATTTTCCGCGACTCAGTCTAGCTTTGTGCCGGTTTCCATAAAAATGCAAACTTAATCCGCTTACACTGCAGTATAGAATCTAAAAATGGCAAAAAGTCTTGCAGTACAATGGCCTGGAAACGCATTTAGGAACAGAATAGGGTAAAAAAAATTCGTTAGCAACATTTGGGACAAACAAAGACACTCGGATCGCTGACCGGGAGGATAATTCATGCAACCATCACAAATATTAGGACAGTTGTCTGGCACGTGGGCAATATCGCTCGGTTCTCAAAATAGGGAACTTGGGTTCAATTAAGTTTGATCAAAGCCGACAAACTTTGTAGCTGACTTTGTGGTTTATTATGTCAGGCGGAGTGCAGTCGGAGGCCAGACATTCTTTCAAAGAGGGACACCGAGGCGTCTACATTGAAAAGCCTGAATGGCCTGTAAAATAACAGCTGAAATGCGCATTGGAAGGTTGGTTATTCCGTGAATAAATGCACCGCACCATTGATTGGGCTATCCATAGTGATTAATGTGAATGAAATTTTGTATCTGCCATAGTTCGTGCCATCAAAATCTAGCAGTACTCGGTGGCGGCAAATCAGAAACCCAATGGGGGAAGTCCGTTTCTCTTTGCTCAGTCCAGTATGGAGTGTGAAGTATTCTTCTTAGTGATCGGTGAGTTTTTATATGATGCTGAAAACATATAGCTCGCAGTCTGCCTGTGTTAGTCACACACGAGAGTGTCATTCAGGTTCGATAATCTTCACCCACCCGGCCGATTTTTGCGGACTAGTATTAGGTGTCATTTCTAAGTCTTTAGGCATTCCATTTCGGAGGAAATGCAATACGATTAGCTGATGATCTGTTCGGCATGCTTGGCAATGGGCTTGCAATCCAGTAAGTCAACCAATAAACGCACCCGGGCTACCAATACTCCGGCTTAATACAACACTGTACTCTGTAGCACATAGTGACCGCATTGTCGAATTCACGGACAGTGGGTGAATAGAGAGCTGATATGAATAGGCATTGGTGACCATAGTTTTCTCAAGTCAGATTAGACGCCGGGGAAAACCTCTTGCGTGTTCCCTAACATTCCTCCCCCCTAATTTTTATTGGCACATTAATAAATATCCCCAGGACGCTCTTTGGTGAACACGAACGACAATGTTGTAGCTGAAAAGTAGCCGAACTGAATCACGAGTATAAGGGCCTGGAAGGCGGAATAGTACCCACGGATGTAGTGAGTTGGATTGCTCCCAGGTTGTAATTCTCCTATAAGTATATAAATCCGCTCGTGAGATTTTTCGGGATTGTACGTATACCATGAATTCAAGTAAGTTTCTCTAAGACGAAGATCTCGTCCTAAAAGCCAGGAATTCCATAAGCATCGTGCATTCTTTGCGGGTATTTGAAGTGCCGGCATAAAGCCCCGGATGAGGAGGGGCATATGGTTCGGGGTGAAATTGCTTTCCGTAGTGTCCTGTAGAGTTACGTACCGTACAGTTTCTGTATCAGTTGCCTCTGTCGGTCTATGAGGATTACATCAACCGTCATGTTTAGGAAGGTGTGGAAATGCAGACTATATGTAGCTTTGTTCTCTCGGCCAAATCCTTTCCTCTCCTGAACCCATTGTTTTCTTCGTCTACCTAGTGTATTAGATAAACCTTCACGATCTTTCAACACTTAGTATATCGAATCAACCTGAAGAAGGTTTCAGCGCGCTTTTTACCACTTGGATTACCACGTTCTGTGTACATGTTTGTCGGTAGTTCACGTCTATTTGTCCTTCTAATCGGGTTCCCTTTGGATTTGCACCAAGTCCTGCAACAATAAGACAGAAATACCCATAACCTGAGGCTTGTGTCTTTTTTATGTACACATTTTGCACATGCACGTTTCGTTGCTAACTCCCAAAACTTCGTAATTGTGATTTCGCTTGTTATTTCGCGCGTCACTCAGTTGGGCTTCCCAGAATGTTTCACGCATTCTGCACTATGATTGTTTCCTAATGCGAATATATAATCTCAACGTCAAAATTTGTAATTGTTTTTTGTCCCAGTCCGTCCGTCGCGTTTCGGTTAATTCTTACACACTAGCTATAATAATAATAATATTTGATCCCAACTGGTGAGTGACATGTCGTCAGGCGTGTTCATAATGGCCTATTTAGAAAACTCCCTTAGTAGCTGTGCTCTCTCCCCCTCTGACATTTTCCTATTTGATTAGGCTTTCCTAAGGTCAAAGCTTGCTAGTAGCGGACCCACGTCGGCTTCCTACTCCCAGATAGTCGCCCGTAGCTCGCAAGAAACAACGCTTCTACCAATTCCACAGCAAAACACAGCCATTTCATATTTGACCATATTAGTACCCTCGCGTAAACTGGGGGCTTATTTCTCAGGCGCCCAAGGAAATATGCGGACTCATGTTTGTAAACGGATAATGATTCGGTCTCCAGCACCCGGCTAGCGTCTCAAGTTTGCGTGTACCTGATAAGTTAAAGTAAAGCCGTCACTCCCGTCTTCCTCGAAGAGATTGTTTGACCCCACTTACCCATCATTCATTTACTCATTTTGTCCAAAGAACTGCCCGGCGTGCAAAAGGCCCAAGATTTAATCCCGTCACCCTTCAAAGTCCAAGTAACTTCAGGCCGTTCGGCAGTGCAAACTGATCTCTCGCTTCCTATTCCACTCAGCAGCTCTCTTCCCTCCCCTCACTAAAAGAATCTCGTATTCACCCAGCATGCCTCCCACAAGTTAGGAACAAACATTATTACTATTATTATTATTATGCCCTCCGCACCCACTAACCGCAAGGTTATGCTCATGCAGTCAGTGATTGTAGTGTGACAGTTGAGATCAATACGCAGAGCCGCAAAGCTCTGGTCGCATTTGCTAATTTCAGATACCTGCGTCCCAAAGTCATATATCCCTGAATCTGAAGGGACATGGATAGCAGGCTACAGTGCGGGTTTCTCGGTCGTATGGCTATGATACCTAGCCTGCTGGAGCCTGTTCGAAATGAAAAGCCCTTGTGTGCCCGGCAATCGCTGTCTCAGGTCCATTGTTGTCAGAGAATTCATAACAAAACAATCAGAATACGAGGGTGCGGTTGTGAAACAAGGTCTTCACTCGCACAATGTTTCCAAAGCTAGGATTATCAACGGTTATGTGTTGCGCACGTTAAGTTGTCTCATCCTTGTGTTTGGGTATCCTTGTGCTACGGTTGCGGAACCTCGGATATGGCTAACTTGACCTGTTGTTGGAGAACAAAAACAATTACAGAATGCTTTTGTGCTTTCTGTTCAAATTCTTCACCGGGGAGGATCCGAGGGATGTTCAATGATTGGGCTTCTAATAATTGTCAGGGGCGTTTCCGCAGTATGCTGTTTTGAATAATTGTCTTGGGAGCAGTCCAATACACAGTGCTTTATGTACTTTTATGCCTGTCAATTATTTATTTGGAGCGCTGTTTCAGTACCTGCACCCAAACAGCCTAGCTCTTTCGACCTGATTATGTTTTCTTGATACTTCGGCTTGTCTGCATCAACCCCGCGGGACTTCCTGATGAAACACTTCATTCACTCATAACCTCATCTCTTCTGTACTTAACGAAACTGACACCTGTTACTCACAATAAACAAAAATACCGCCGCACAAATAAAATCAGAAACCATCCCAGATTTAACCGTATTAGAACCCTCGTTAACATGGGATTCCTGCTTAGACGCCAAACACGAAATACTGTCCAGGGGATCAGATTCCTGATAATAACCTCAGAATTCCCGGAAAATACTGAGACACTAGAACTCCACCAAAATCGCATTAGGGAATTCTACAAGCATCCGGATCAATCACTCAGTCAATTCAGCAAAAGCCGATGAGGGTTCAGACAGGCCACAGCATGACAAGAGTTCAGGCATTCCATAAAAGCATGGTCTATGTTGATGAGTGCTCAATAAATGCCAATCAACCAGCCTGGGTCAATGCCAAATCCACTTTTAACGTAACAGGATGCCGTTGTGACTTTGCTCCCGCTTGTTGCAGTATAGCTGTTGTGTTCTTTGTTGGCTATTTTTACGGTAATAAGGCACTGGAACGGGGATAGCAATCATATATCACAGATCCAGTTTTTGTTACTATGTAGTGTGCTTTGTCCTTCTGTTCCCGGTCGGTACTTTGTAGTAAACATCCAAACCTGAACATCACGTGCACTGGATACATTAAGCCCTCTTCTTTTTCGTTTCTTCCAGTGTCTTACAGGTTTGCATGTCATCTTGCTCACCGTTCTACTCAATGTACTGCCACCGATCTTCACTATCACAATCTTATCAGGCAAATTTTCCAACTAATACTGAAGCTGAGGCGCTTTGTCTACGATCGAGCCGAGAACTGTAAGTTTCACGAACTTTCATTTCCCCACGAACACGTGCCTTTAACCTATAATGAAGTAGCATACAATGCCAAAATTCCGTTTTATCACCCTATGGGAACTCCAACATTCATCCCGTAATTGTGAACAAACCACCTCTGGCAATAAGACACAGCTCTCACTCTTCAAGGCCAGTCAACGGAGTGCGCCGAGTAACTGCTCTTCAAGCGATTGATGTACACAGACTCCCCATCACCCATCAATTTAATGGGTCTTCCTCACGTATCCAAGTGCGGTCCACCTGATCGCACCTTTCGGCCACTATCTATCCCTAAAAATAAACTAACACCTGCTCCACTTCTTCCCCCAACCACATCCTTTGGCCCCAAAAATGCCAAAGAATGCACAGTTGAAATACTCCCTTAACCTGCATGCCTTCCTCCGAAGAAACTTCCATACCTTGCAGTGGATACGACACGTTTCTAGGGAAATCCTCTTACGAATCGAAAACATATTGGCGTTTCACGTGTAAATTAACAGAGATTAATGAGATACAGGTAGTGTGACGCAGCTGTCGTACCCTACCCTATTCCTTGGACTGTACCTGCACCGTCCAAGCATGTAAAACCATCGGTAAATTCACATTTTTCTCCGATTCATTTTCTTCTAGCTTCACGCAACTCCCAAGATTATTTAGCAAATGTTTATGTGCAGCATACAATACCAGACAGGTCTCCATATTCACAGTCGTTAGGTTACTTCTCACCATAGCACTGACAAGCAACTTGTCTTTTCTGAAGCTCCATAACCTACCTTCTGAATGAGAGTTAACTGAATTTTCCATAAGCTACCTGCGATAGCTCATGCACTAGCACACTCCAACACATTATAATCCAAACTGTTAAATTAGTCCGTGATAACCGAATGGATACACGAGCTAGCTACAAAGGACCGTACGCTTCAAGAACAATTTTGAAACCGTCTGCTCACACAGCTCTTCCTACTCAGGTTCTTAAACGATAACATAGCCAGCTTTCAACTTGCTGGCGCAGCATTTAGTTACTGCACGTCCCTAATATTCGCGTATGGCCACACCCGTTTGCATCGGCCTCATATCACCACTTCTTACTGTCTCCGTCAGAATTAAGATTATCGTCTCCTAAATCGAGCAATAGCGCTTGACTGTGGTATTTTTAATGACGTCCACGCTTAGCTGCTTGCTATTTTGGGCCGCATTCTAATTTATACCCTAAGGCTTTCTTGGAGACTAGTTTGGTAGCATATCCGCAACTATTCACCTCTTACTTTTGACGATGCCCCCGCCCACTCGTGCCCTCACCTACAACTGCGAACATACTCTTCACTTGACCCCAGCCGACTCAAGACCCGTTCATTCTAAACCGCTGAACATTCCGTTCGTATATAAACATCCCGTAGACCTTCATTCTATGCTTCTCATAAAGTCAGTCATTTTCTGTGCGGTCTGCGTTCCGTCTTGTGCGTCAGCACGGACTCCTTCCAAGGAACTTTTACACTAGACCCCACTCCAGCAGTGACACTACTGAGTCTCTACAGTTTCAGTGTACACCGTGGCTATGAGATTTCTGCTACAATTTATCCGCATTACTGGTTCTTCTACTTCGTCATCCCCACTTTCGCTTCTTATGACCTTGGCCATAAGACTAACAGCCCAAGGCCGAATAAACCTCATCGGTGGTTTTAGACTTTAGTTCAAATTGACCGGCCAGATCGTGACAATCCAGCTACCGCACCAGAGTCTTTTTATCTGGTTCATTGTTTCTCGCAATTTGAAGTTTTCTTGTAATGCACCAAGCAGGATGCCTCTTTTTCGCCCTCTCTTGTTCTGTTTTTGCCCGCCTCCTTCAAACCTCAACGTTCTGATCTTGTCTCAGCTTGATGTGTCCCCCTCAATAGTAAGATAAACCCCTAGTAATTGTGTTTCCTTTCTCACGCCGGTTTAGGCGTGGTCAAGTCTACTTCGGATATCGCCCACTGTTAATGACGTCATCCTTTTTTCGCGCAATCCCCAGTACCCGCAAATCCTCCAGTCGTGCTCTATTATGATTGTAACCGTATGATCGTGCCGGTCTGTATGCCAACCACTATTTGGGAATGAACATTATTATTATTCTCTGACCAGTTGAGGTTTACTGCGCCGTCTGAGTGGATCAAGGAACCACTCTGCGCACCCGACAACAAGTGGACCCAAGCTCCATACTGGGGTTACTTTGCCACAATTCGTTCGCCAATCCTAACTCCTTAAAATCCCTAGCGTACTAATCCGAGACTTTTATGTGCGGGGCTGCCCGCGTAACCAAGCACGATGTCGCGACGTTGGTACGACGGCCGCCATAACCAGCCTGATTGATTGCTCCTAGGTTACCATTTCTCTACTATCTCCCAAGCGAACGCGTTACCTAGATGTACAAGGCCATTTCGAGCCACCGGATTTCGCTTAAATCCAAAGTTTCAGCCACTTAGTACACCGTCTGCTCGTTTTGTCCATAAACCCACCAAAATTGCAACGGTGAGACTGAAATTTCACCGGGTGCCGGATACAGCGTGTACTGTTTGTATTTAAAATCCATCAAATCTACTAGCTACAACGATATATCTAGTTTGATATATCTGATTGATGTATCTAGTTGAACACTTGCCTCAGTGATAGCAGGCATTCTACCACATGAGTCGCAAATAGGTGTTGCATTCTGAGCTTGTACG
Organism: Clonorchis sinensis; assembly: GCA_003604175.2. Taxonomy (NCBI): domain Eukaryota; kingdom Metazoa; phylum Platyhelminthes; class Trematoda; order Opisthorchiida; family Opisthorchiidae; genus Clonorchis; species Clonorchis sinensis. The sequence continues at coordinate 132,940,239 of CM030370.1, forward strand.
GACGCGGTAGACGTGGATGTTTTTCATATGCTCTTTCAAAATTGTTTCAACTACAGTACAGGAGAAAATAAGTGAAGAAACCAACCTCTCATAAAAAGGCTTCCACCGTCGTAGCGAAAAAAACCATGTTGAGCCGTGACTACCATTAGAAAAAAATAATTTTGCGCATAAAGTAGACTTTGAGCATACTCAGTCAATTTTTTTTACCAAAACTGCAAATATCTAAGGAGATTTTAACTTCTTGATTAAACACCCTTATATGGTGGAACTTTATAGTGAAGTTTACCTTGTTGAAACTATGGCTTCAGAGAAATTTTGAATGTGCGTCCGATGATCGGTACGCGTTTTGTGACCCTACCCAGAAACTCCACAATAAATGTTCACTATCGGTCAATATTTTTAGGTTTAATTGAAATCAACCGGCTTGATCACTGGAATAGTTGGACCTCCCCCCTCGTTATTCTAGTTTTTTATCCACAATTTACGATGCTTGTCGAGTCATAAACAGCCCCTTTGACTTTGTCTTCTCCGCAATATACACCTTTAGGTATGAATTTTTCGCCCAAGAAAGTACAAATTCAAAAGAGGGGAGGAAACGGCCGTTTGGACTAGTCAAGACTTTCATAATCATGGGGTCCACGAAGTGCCGCATTGATTAAAACTAAGCTCAGTGGCGGCGGATGCTGTTCCCAACGATGTAATTTGGGTACCATACCGTACGTCCAGGGGTCTCTTCACGTCGCTATAAAGTGTCCACTGGGCCCAAATTAGTGACTTCAATCCAGGACGCCTCCGCGTACCGGAGCCACTCACTAGTTACAGGCGTGTTGTGCCAGCTGTCTATGAGATACGTGTCACCATCCTGTGAACCCAAGAGGATTCAGCAAACAACACCTGTAAGGACAGAATATCTGAGTTGCGCAATAGATGAAAGCTTTGCTTATTGCGTCCATCATGCACTTTTCCGTCCCCCTTCCGTAGCTGACTACATTTGTGTCCAGACACCTTTGTATACAAAATCATGTTTTATCTGTAGATAGCATTCATTTATACCCGTACGTCCGCCCTTATTGATAATCGTCCAGCCCTGTAAATGGCTAGGTCAAAGTAGACCTTCACTCTTAGCCACCACATGACGCTGAATCCGGACGGGACACCTGACCATTCGACTGTGCACTAGCCAGGTCGAGCTGCTCTTCTTCTTTTATTCAAAACCAGCGTCCTAATCAGGAGCTGAGATTGAGGGCGCACTCACCGAATCGGGCTTGAGGACCTCCGACGCGCTTGTGGTCTCCGACCTCACTGAACCCGTAATTGATTTGTTTTACTGAATTTCACTATAGCAACTTGAGGTCGACGGAACCCCGCCTAATAAGATGAATAAATATGTTTTAAGAGGACCGTCCAATTTGTCACGTGGTACGTTATTCATTGAACTCCGGATGTACATTAGTCGAAGAAGCAGGATTTTCCATTGTTACGCTTTATTCGGGTGCTGAATTAGATTCTTGGACGGCATTAGTCACAAACACTGCGATGATAACAAATACCTCGAGCATTCTGGATTGTTGCACATCACTCCCGGTGTGTCTAAATCACAGAACTGGGTTCCAAAGAAGCCTACAATTGTCCTCGCCAGATCTGAGCATCCCATCTTCTTTCTGTGAATCGAACATAACCATGGAATAGGAAGTGATAATTTTGAAACTGACTGAGGATAAGCAAAGTGAATAAGGGGATTTTAACCTTCGAAATAGCTGTCATATATGTAAGAATTCAGAGAAGCGCACGAATCTATGGTGAACCAATAAGTTGGTTGATGGAGGTGAGAAAAAGCAACAGTTACATTAAGATCATTTCACTCCATTGGGGTCACGGGGGCTCACAGGATGCATCATTTCGTCAGTCGCTTGTTTTTTATTCTGATTGTATAGGCAAGCTTCTGTGGGCGACCGAAAAGGTCCAGTATCTAGGGCTTGACGGCCTTGAGAAATTCATATTAATGTCAGTCAAAAATACGCTACGGGGAAAATTCACGGAAATATTGAATCCCACTTCACGGAAGGAAACTCCGGAGGTCCGTATTCCGTTTGATCAACACACAACAAACAGGTTCACTTTTCCAGACGTTTTAGGTCTCCTGTAGTTATAATATCAATCCACTGAGGTGGAAATTCAGATCCAGTTTTTGGAGTTAAAATTTTTGTTCACGGTGAAGCCTAAAGATAACCAGTAATGTTCAACCAGAAAATCCAGAGTGGTCATTTCCAGAAGTTACAAAGTCCTTAAGCTCAAAATCTTGTTTCTATTTCTTTAACGAAACAAACGTTTCACGATAATATGACCGATAAAATCTTGTTTCTATTTCTTTAACGAAACGAACGTTTCACGATAATATGACCGAAATGGGCAAAGGAGATTATATTGAGGAGGTAAAATACAGTTTACAAGTGCTACAGCTGCCTAACAGTGTCAGAAAGCATCCATTACGGGGTGAAGGCTCCGATCGTGGTATGATGTTTCGTCAGCTAAAATCATATTAACGGACCATCAAGGCAGAATGTGATGCCGATATTGAGGAGTTAAAACTGATAATCTACAGTTTACCAGACGAAACTGAACCTGGTATCAAAGTACTAAGAAACATCCGGCCAGGATGAAGGTTGAAGTAGCCATCTATTTCAGGCCACTTAAAGCAATCATACCTTCGGCACAAAAGGCTTATGTTATTCTCACGCAGGGTTACAGACTTTGGTCTCCTCTAACGAGGACCCGGCCTGATGCAATGCAAACACTAAAGAAGTTGAACCTAAGGGAAACCAGTGTTTGTTCTCGAGATTGGTGTGCAATAAGGAGAGGCTTTCAAGCTGTGCAGCCACGGTGGCTGCCGGAGGAACTTGACGACCAAAATCAAGACAGAATACACCATGGAGATATTTGAGTAGAAAACCATAATTTTTGAGGTTAACTTGCCTGATTTTCTACCGAATGAAATGAAACATGGAAGAGAAACAAGAATGTACATTCAGAAATTACACTGCCTGGTTAGAGTCGCCACCATGTTGCTCAAACTTGGGGACGAGATGGGAGCCTGGTTTTGTTTCTCAAGGCACTGTTAGATCCAGAAAGGCCCATCCGAGATATTTGCTTGTGTAAGGCTGAACCAGGAATGGCCACTTTATTCGTGATTGTTTTGTATGGGAAACTTCATTACAGCAACACCATTCGGATCAAACGGTTGCAAGATACAGGTATATCTTAGGAAGCAATATCCATCGGGCAAACATAGACCGGGTTCATTCCCAACGTAAGGTTGGGGAGCAGTTTGGTGCTTAACTCTCAACTTTTGGGGGCTAATTATGTCCTACCCAGAGCTCCAGTCGTCTAAGTTCGTTATGCGCTGGTTGTCTTTCTTCGCCGTATATCGCTTGTTTTATTGTTTTGAAAACACCTTGTAAACGACTTCATGAAATAAGAAAACCCTGAACTACCTTACAGGCTAACCCAGGGATAACCTACAAGTTTTCATTAAACGACCAGTTTTCTTTCGCATAAAAGAAGCGTAACATGTGAACATCATGCCTATTAAGTCCTCGCATTGTATTTATATCACCACAGACTAATAACCTCACAAAAACCCTGAAGCTTGACAAAAAGCAAAAAACTACCAGAATGGCCAAAAATTGACTTGGATTCCTAAGTAAAGCCATAATATTACTGGAAGGAACTTGCTGGTCGAGTGATTAAATGAATGATCCACTCACTCACTTCACACAGTACAGCATCCGTACAATTACAGTTGCCATATAATTACAAGTACTTTGGAACCGAAGGATTATGACTAGTGTCTACACTTTTATTAACGACGTTAGTCGTCGACGGGGGGCCTCAGTGTTGCAGGACACCATATTAACAAGAATCCACGATCACTGACCGGGTTACCACACGTGATCGGTTGCTTTAAGCACGCGCTTTCTTTAAACCTGCCCGATCATCAGTCTAGTTGTGGCACGCACCGTTTTCACGTTTTTACATGTCCGAGATTACACCGGTGCATCCGCAAAACATCATTATTGGTTCCCACATATCCGAGGTAGTTTAGAAAAGAGACCACTCTCCGTACGTCAGCAGTTGTTATTCTAAACACGTCGCTTGATTCGCACCGCAACGCACCTGTATGCCAGGCGCGAAGGTGTTCATACTCCGGGTGAATTTGTTTTGGCTTACCTTTCACTCAAACGTTTTGGCTCTACTGACTGCAAAATGCAAAGAAGAGTTGCTTTCCAGTGGAGTGTAACATATGTCGTGCTGCTTTCGACACTACTCAAGACAATGCTCAGGATTAATCAAGAATTGGCCTCCGCTATTCTACTGTCGTAAATGCATAAGTTCAAAACAAACCATTTAAGCAAGGTGCAAAGATAAATCAAAACCAGATCAGTGTCATGCTGTGCACAGAAGTGACAGATAAAGGGGTTGAAGACCACCAGCACGTTTTGTGGATGTTGTGCAAAAGTTGAATGTAATATCAGAAGACCGGCCCTATCACTTCTCCACGGGGCGAGATGTCTCGGTAGTTAAAGCGTGGTTCGGACCCGACCCCTGCCTAGGCTACGGCAACCTGACAGTATGCCAGCCCTCTTGCTTTTTCGGGTGGCATGGCAGCAAGGCACCGGGTGCTAGAGCTGAACGACTTATTCGCGGGAGTGTGAAGGTCTACGGGAGGCCCCCACCTGAGATTGCCACATCAAATGGTATCAGAAAAGGCTATCCGCTTTCACATTTCCTCTTCAACTTCGTCATTGATACGAGTATGGAAGACTCACTATCAGCCTCTAGTACGTCTAATGTTTGTGGGGTCGAAGTACTACTGGGGTGTCCGCTCACAGATATCCAGTACGCAAACGACACAAATCTCGGATCTGACACCGACATGATGCAAGCAAAATTAAATAATCTAAATAATTCTGCATAGCAGTGTTTCATGCGCTTCACACCTGCAAAGTGTAAAGTGCTCCTGCAAGAATGAGTTGGATCGAACCCTAGTCTCATGATTGCGGATGAGCCACTTGAGGAACATTTTCTTCCCGGGCAGCTGTATTACTCCCGGCGGTCTCGCTAAGGATGATATTTCCATCCGGATTGAGTAGGCCAGAGCAGCTTTTGTGAACCTGCATCACCTGTGACGTAGGCGTGATATCAGCTTATCCATCAAGGGTCGACTTTACAATCTTGCCGTGCGACCCATATTGCTATGCGGGTCAGAAACCTGGCCGATGCGCGCTGAGGACGTCAAAAGACTTTCAGTGTTTGACCATCGATGTCTTCGGAGCATTGTCCGCGTCTAGTGAGGACAGCGGATCAGCAATGCTGAAATATGTCGAACGGTATTCAGAACAAATTACTCACCCACGATAGACAAACTGATCACAGTGCATAGGTTGCGCTGGCTTGGCCACGTGCTGCGCATGCCAGTCGACCGACTTCCTCGAAGGGTTCTTTTCGCACAACCACGTGAAGGGTGGAAACGAACCAGAGGCGGTCAAACAATGACTTGGCAGCGAAGTATAAAAGCCATTACCAGCTGCGCTGGTCCTTGCCGTCTCCCTGGATGGGGATCCCGAAATGGGCGACATCAATGGTTGGCGACATTGTCAGACATGGTTCAGTAGCGCTCTCAGTGGCGTCCGTGCATGCAAGCTATTTCCTTCAATGCATAGCTCCCTTCACAATTCCCCCAATTAAAAGTCCGCTGACAGCCCTTTACTTATGCGCAAATTTATCAGCTCCCACTACCAATGCGCAGCTATCTGCCCCAACTTCCTAAATCTTCGGTGAACGAAACGGTGGCAGCTATAACCACTGTGCAACAAGTGCGCGGTTCTTACAACTGACAAAGACGATGAATAATAATGATTACTTCTCCTGGATTATCCTCGAACAAGACAAACGCCTATTTCATAACTTTACAAGATCTATCACATGTGCTTCCCCAATGGAAGTTACATGATACTGGAGACCTGACTGATACTAGAACGTTGACTTTTAGATATAATCCGGTTAGTGTGCCACAATGCAAAAAAGGAACGGTCCCAGGTAGGATGAATAGAACTTGCATTTTCATAGCAGATCCACTTCTAGTCAGTGTCTGCGAATGCGAGACGATGGTACGGTTAGTGAGCTATCGTTTATCGTTCGCATTTTTTCACTTGTGTTGCATACTAGCTAAATCACGACGCGCAAAAAGCGGCTTGAAGCACCCAAGATTTGCCATGAAGTGGAACTGGAAAGGAGATAACAGCAAGAAGGTCGGAATTAAAAAGTTATATTCTTAATAACTATTGGCTGCGGTCTTTGGGTCTCATGCATCTCATTGTCGTTCTTGTTTAGCCAGATCATGCCACTGTAAAATGTATGCATGTGAAACGTATGCTGGAACAATGTCATACGTACAGACTAAACAGAACATTAGTATTCCTGGATTTCCAAAGCGCATTGGAATCAGTTGACCGGTCTTTTCTCCTGGACACGCTTGCGCAGCCCCGGAAGTCTGTGAACACAATGAGTTCTTTGTATTCTCAGACTTCCAGGTGTGTGAGAGTATACGCAGAACTCTTGAAAAGCTCACGTACACAATGATGTCATAAGGGGTGCTCGTTCTATAATTCCCATTTAACTCCGTGATCTACGTGATAATGAGACGAACGCTGGAAGGTTTCCAAAGCCTCGATGTTCAAACAGCCTCTGACGAAAAACTTAACAATCTGGAATTTGCACACCACATCGTTCTCGTCCTCGAACAGGAGATGTAGCTGTACTTGGATGAACCGACCAAAGTCATCAGTCCTTTGGGATGCACCTTGAACCCACAAAATGTAAGGTCATACATACTCCTGGACATGCACAGACTGAACACGTCTCTGAAAATCTAGGGAGAGGCACTCGAATTTGTAAAACGTTTTACGTCCCTTGGAAGTTGTATTAGTTCCGATTGTGGCGTGATAGATGAAGTCAATGCACGAATATGCGAGGCTGTGGTAGCGTTTGGATTTTAAACACTTACGGCATCAAAGCCGTGCATCCTCGAATCTGAAGGGACATGTGTATCAGGCTACAGTACGGGTTTCTTTGTTGTATGTCTTGGCCTGGTCTGTTCGAATTGGGACGTCTTTAGGTGTTCAACAATCGTTGTCCCAAAAGCACAGCTGGTGTGGGTTGGTGGTAGGATTATGCTAGGAGAGCATTTAGCCCCTCACACATCCACTTTTGTTCTTCCCTTCAAAATAAGGCTTTCGGCTAAATCAAAGTTGTACGGCAGCGAAGCACCAGTGTTGAACACTGACTTTATGCTTTCGAGCGTTGTGATGATGATGACTGTAAAGTGTTTAGGACGAAGCACTAAATCCTTCATTTTATGCCCCCATTTTCTCAGTCAGGCAGAGTGGAATTGAAGGATATTTACCGATGGTTTTTTGTATTGAAGATTTTTAGAAATAGTAGCCACCCAACTTTAAATGCCTTTACATGGTCACAAAAGATAATCATCGTAGTCGAAGGTAAGCCTTCGTCAATATGAGATGAAGTGTTTCAAAATACATGTACTCATTTCTTCTCAGAGCGAGCTAGCTACGGGCATACTCATGGACACCAGCGCCAGAATTGAAAGTGGTATTTTGCCAACTCACATCCATGGCGAACCACCACAAAACCACTATACAAGGACCAAGGCTTAGTGCCAAATTACAGGAAGCCCCTTCAAATGCTGACAAACTAAATGGAAAGATTGGATAGCTGCACAGTACTGCTGCACTCCCGGGTGTGAGTTTGCTGAGCACATACGACTCAACCCATCCTTGTAACTCACTCAAGAATCACACGGTCCCTGAACAAACGCAAGGGAAAAGACATGTGCCCCAGATTCAGGGGCAGCTTACATAAATATTCGATATGAATGTAGAAAATGGCATTGAATTCGTAAAATTTTCGCTATGGCATCTAAAGGTTTAATATGGACCAACCAGCTCAAACGAAAAAAACTAATGTACTTCATTTCGGATCGCAATTGTTGAATGCGAACGAAATACAGCTATATGCATGGGAAATGCATTTAATGACAAGAAGCATTTGAGTATTGTAGGTCTAAATGTGGTTCTTCCCAAGTGTGAGAAAATGCCGAATCCGTGAGATTTTCGGTTGAGTTGATACCGGTTCACATTACTATAGAATTTCATTATTTTAACACACTCCATTAGGTGACTGAGTATACCCGTGGAAGTCATGGGAAGAATGAAGGTGTGGAACAATGCTTGTTTTCTGTGATTGTGCCTCTTGGCTTACACACCACAAACTTATGTGGTACCAGAAATCACGTGAAAAAGGTCATAGTCGGAGGTACACACACTTTAGTGAAATAGAAATTAACGAAGGAGGGTTGAATGAGTGGTAGTTCAATCAGTCACGGAATCAAGTAAGTGGAGCCCATGTTAGACGGTCTCATAAACCTCATTCAACCCACCTTCCTTTGATTTCTATTTCACTAAATTATATGTACCTCCTTTTTCACGTGATTTCTGGTACCATATAAATTTGTGATGTATTAGCCGATGTATAGGCCTGATCATAGAAAACAAGCTTTGTTCGCTACCTTCGTTCTTCTCATAACACTGTGTTAAGTAATGGACTGGTATTTCCCCCAAAATGTTTTTTTCCTGGACTAATGTCCGACCGGCAGTTACGGAGCATTCTTGCGTCGGAATATGTGCCAAATAGCGCTAAAGGACAAATGAACTTGATATTACTGTTACCAAAAATCTATCTATTTGTCCGAATTGCAGCCAGTCCTGCTCAAAATGATGCATGTTCGGAGCTAGGAAGAAATGCAAACCAATGCAATTCACTCCGAAAGGTTAAGGTGTTGAGCCAGGAGGAATGGAAACGTTTGAACGCAAAACTACATGGTGATGATGCAGAGAACGCCAAGCTTGAGGAAAAACGACTGGCGAATGAAAAACTCAGGCAGACTTCCCAAGAAATGGTTAAACATTGGACAAACACTTTTCTGGTACGCAAAAAATTGTGTTTTGTGTCGATCTGGCACATGTGCCGAATAGGGTTCCAGACAGAAGAAGTTAGACGAACGAGCCAAGCGATTGGCTGATGAAGAGGCAGCACGAGTAGCAATCGATATTGAAGAGGCTAAACTTCAAGCAGAACAGCGTAAAGCCGCGATTGAGGAGGCGAAACTGAAAATGTACTATCAGACGGATCAGATGAAGCAACTGCACGTGAGTATCCGGACGAAACAGAAAATGAACCGAAATTTTTTTTAGTCCGCTCTACTTCTCACCGAGGTCTTGCAGGAGCGCAACGCACAGTTAGAGCTAAAAGAGTTGTGCGAGAGAACCAAAGGAGATAAAGAGAAAGTCTTGGTAGAACAGTGGAAGCGAGACTTGGCTGAAGGTAAGTCTGGTGAGCTTCGACATGTCCTTAATCTATGCAAAATGAAGCGGAACGCCAGGAACAAGAAAAGGTTGCCGCAAGGCGAGCGAAAAATATTCAGATCGCAAACGAATTGAAGGAACAGTAAGTACTTTGTTAAATAGTATGCACTGATTGAAGTGATGACTTGCCTGTGTTACAGGTAACCACCGCCAGTTTCTGCTGTCCTGTAGGATAAATAGGCATTTCATAGCCTGAGCTGCCACGCTGGGACTAGAGTTAAGTAGATAAGGAAGCCGAAGCTGTCTAGTTTATTAGAAGGTATATGAGCCCGCAAACTTAACTCGTGCCAAGGTGGGTTAGTTCTTGGTATAACTAGTTACTGAATAGGTCAGACTCATTCTAGCGCTTGACATTGGTTAGACCCACAATTTCGATTGGCCAATGAGGAACAATTATCACTATTGTTTTTAAACTGCAGTCTAATGCGGACGAGTAAATACCATTGCAGCGACAAGGTCAAGTCACCACTTTTAGATTACCTTAACAGAGTATTATATAATGGTGCCCTCTCTCAAGAGAGAGGAGGATATGCTTAGGTGTTGACGGATCACTACCAGGTCGCCACAACGAACACTAGCATTAGTTATTCGCGTGACTCCGTTGTTGTTTCTGCCACACTGCCTGTGGATTTTGTTACATTTGTGCATCATCACACACACGAATAAGAGCACCGATAAGGTGGCGTACTAGCCCTAACACATGTACATCCAAAAACGCTGCACTGATTGAAAACCTTGCTAAGTGATACCGTTTAACCCCACCCTGAAAAGGCAGATCCGACTTAGGTCTTGATAAAGGGTTAAGATCCGTGAACCGACGAGACAATTTTGTCATTACGATTTGGTTATCATTGCTATTATACCTGATCTTGATACTACCTGTAAATCGAACAAAAACTGTGGTTTGACGAGGCACTACATGTGAGGATGAGTAAATCAAGAGAATTTCCAAGTTTAGGCAGCAGCTTATGTCATGAGAAAGCAGCATACATAATGAAGCGGAAGAATCGCAATGTGCAAGTAAACAAAACGGGAAGTCAACGTGTATTGTGGGCTTCTCTAACTCCAATTCAATAATAGCCATTTCCACCAGAGAGGGGGTACACTTTCAGTATCACTCAGCCCAGATGATGGTTAGTCAATTTCATTCTTTGATACCTACAGTCTTTGCGTATGATCTCAAGTGTTCCCACATAAAGTGAGATCACACATGAGAGAAAAGTATCTTTCTTGTTGTTTTCACTTCCTTCATGGCCAGATAAGTATTTCGTGACGTTTATCAAAAGAGGATGTTCACCTCTGATAGAATTTACGGGTCATCGGTGAGCTGAAAATGTTTATTCCGTCGTTCCTGTTTCTGAGAGGGGTATTGCTAAGATTCTAGAGGTATATCCTCAGTACCGTGCAAGTTAACAGATGAACCCGATACCTTTGTCAACTAACAAACAACCCTTATTTTGCTACAGAATGAAAGAACGTATCGAGGCCAAGAAGTTGGAAGAGAGTGAAAAACTGGCAGAGCGTGAAAAGTTGCTGAGAATTGCAGCAGAAGACGAGGAGGAACGCAAACGTTTCATTCAAAGAGAGCGGGAATTGGGTTTGGATTTGAAGTCTGATTACAAAGAACAAATGAAGAGAAACCAAAAAATGAAAGAGATCGAGCGCCTGAAAGAGGAGGTGAGTAATTTACTGTGAATATGTGGTCGGATCGCCAAAATCTAAATCACACGGACACAAATACCTCTAATGAAGCTCATTAGTTGGACGCGAAGGGATGGTTGTGTTGCCGTCTGAATTAGTTCTCGAGGCCCCCCAGTTCCCGACTAGGCACCCTCCAACCAGTTTGAATAGGTGGGCAACTTAGTTTTAGGTGTAATTCTTGATCTAACCAGTCTATGACTTTTTCAAAAAACCCTAATCCTTGATGTATAATCGGAGTGCATTGCCCTAAGAATTGTCCACCTAATTATAAATGGGTCATGGGCTTTGCATCTTACCAAAAGTCTAGAGCGGTAGGGCTGGGCTCTAAACCTAGAGCCTAGGTTAAGAGTTCAAACTTTTGGCCGAGATGTTGCGGGTTTGGGATTCTCTGGAGTTTCGTGAGAGGCGCAGTGCTGGTGAGGATAAAACAGCTGTACAGTGCTCCTCGGCTTTTCAGGATAGATTGGGTTCACTTACAGGACAAAATTCCCACCAAACTACCCAAATCTCATCACACTACCAACAATCTAAAACCTCCAATTACATAGGTACTTCCGTCCTTATTCGGTGTCGCCGGATGTGTGTTAATGGATCTAACATACGATGTCTTGATTTAAAGTTTCAGATTCCTAACCTCAGAACCATACTTTCACCACCGTGTATCCATAGCCGGTTAGTATTCCCTGTTCGAATCAGAAAGTGAGGTATACAAGGTGTGTATGGTTATTTTTGTATATTTGGTCGCCCCCTGAAAGGAACCGATCAGAAGAGTGATCACTTCATAAAAAACGGACCGTACTTAAAGTTGTTGAACGTAACTGTCAAGATGTGAAGTGTGTCGAGAGATGTGAGTTATCGTCGGGTCTAGTTGTGTTGCTGAAGATTAAGATAAACTGAACACAGACAAGAAGAAAACGTGTTGAAAACAGCTTTCTTCCTTTTTTGAAGTACTCTCGACAGAAAACTTTGAGAGATCAAATCATATCAAGAGCCAGAAGAGATGTCTTAGTTCGATTCTCTATAACAACGGAGAATTTTCTTTCATTTTATGGAAAGCGAACACCCCCTAAAAATCGGTTCCCTTCGGGCTGGCGATCGTTCCTTGGAAAATCTTTAGTTTGTTTACAACTTTCAACAAAGTAGCGGATATTCACCTCTGGAGGAACTGACGGCTTCATTTTGTAGATGAAGCTGCACATGATATTCAAAGGGACTCCACTGTTCATCTGAGGCAGATGGAAAAACTCAAGACCATTGACTACCAAATTAGTGACTTTTGTCAAATCCACGCTTCTCTACACGGGAAGAAGCAAGTATGCCATTTCCATTGGAACCGTCATCGACCTAAGTTGGGAAAACATTAAAAACATCGGCTTCTTTCGCTTTCCTGATAAAGTGTGGAATGTCACTTGATGAGAAGTATCCTTTTGCAGGAAGAGGAAGAACAATGTCGAATTTTCGCAGCGGCAAAACGAAAAATGACCACAATGCGGGTTCTGAAAGAGCGGGAAATGTTCAAGTAAGTTATATTTATCCGTGGACAGAAGATCATAGCCAGAAAGTGTTTTCGTTGGGGAAACTAGTTTTCCGGAAGGCCAAGGTATTATTACACCTTTTTAGCACATGAATACTATCCAGCATTTGAATAGTTATGTCTGGTATGTTCGGGAGCGGGGAGTCATGAGATGAGATACAAAACGCAGGCTAGTGAAGAAGTCCACGTGGCGAACTTCTTTTAGGATACGGTATGACCGGACAAAAATGGTTGCACTGGCCAGTCAGAAGATGATCTAACTAAAAGCCTACCATCATAAAACATGCTTTTAATGCATTTAATCGGGAAGGTATCGGTTCCACAAAAAAATTACTTCGATGAAGACTTTCATAAATGTTGATTGTACAGATTTGGCCACTTTATATGGGTTCTGTTGCTGAAGGATACTGATTTTACAACATAGTTTATTTAAAGTAAAATAGCTTCGTGTGACAAAAGAAATGACAGACACAGAAATTCTTTACATCAGTTTGGTCTGTTTGCGGGGTATGTCTGAGGGTTTTTCCATCTCGGAAAAATAAGTCTCACAGGAGAAAGGTAGACCGCAAACGCTGCGGGCCTGCATAGTTGCAGTTGTGGGATCACTTTCAATTCAATGCCCTATGATAAAACAGCGAACGATAGTACGCTTCAGCAGTACGCTTCAGGATAGTGTTGCAAACGTGGAAGAACATAAAGTTATTGATGGACTAAATTTCATAATGAAACCTGAGGTTCTGAGCCGAATACAACACAAAACAAAGTATCTTCTTAACATGTTATCTTGGCCGAACAATTCCGCTGTGATCAGTTACACACTGACACAACATTTCCTCAAGGGCAGCAGACTACAGGCGCCCAGTAAAATGGTTGGATAACAATTACAGTGATCAGAGTTACACTGGATCATAGTTACCGAATGTGATTATTAGCCTCTGTCATCGATTACAATTGGTGAACTGCTGTCGATTCTCAACAGCTGAATGTACACAGCTTACGTCCTGTATACTTGACATGACATTGAAAGAAAAACACCTCCCATAAATACACTCATTTATATACGCATTCGGTTCTCAAAGGAGACTCGCCTGAATCGCAGAGGAATCTCTGGTTTATGATATTTCCCAACTGAATACGTTGCACAAAATCCGCCTCATGTTTCAACTGGTACGATATTCCTGGACGAAGCTACTCATAAGGTTGCTGGAAACTCTCCAACAGCCTACGACGGGCTTAGCCCTTCTTGGAGCTCATCAGGTAGACGCAGCCGCAGAGCCTTGAGCCCAGATTACGCAGAATATTGATTACTACACCGCTTTTTCAAATAAACACTTCCTCCTACTATATGGAACAGTTTTGAAGTCAAGGATACATTTCGGTGCAGTAACACTTGTTCTAGATTTTGGCGTACAGCTGTGGCACCCGTGAACAAGAAAGTCACCCGAGATGTCACTGATTGATTGCTTTCGAGCGAATAATCGGTTGACTAGGCAAACACGGGACCGGCGAGTGTGCACGAAGGATGATCACGTTTACCCTATGAGCGGAATTTGTCTCAGTGAAGAACGAGACATGGTAGATTGTTCTCTTGCGATTTAATCTAGTGCGCTATGTTGCGACCATTCCCACGGTTTTTTTCCCGTAGCATGGGTCTGTTACTGGAGTTTTTGCATTTTATACGGTTGAATTGTATCATATCACGAGAGCTCTTTCAAGCGCTTTATAAGCTACTCCACTGTAGGGCCCGTGAAGAACAAATGGAACAGATTAAAAACTTCTTGTCTGAGCAGCTGAAGCTCAAATATAAGGATGAAGAGGAGCGCTATGTACGTGCGTCTGCGGAGAAACAAGAAACCGAAAATTTGAGGGAAGCAGAAAAGGCTAAGCTACTGGCACAGCGAATTGCGGAAATCAACGCACACCGTCTTGAAGAAATCCAGCGTCATCGAAAAGAAGAAGAAGCGGAAAAACTGGCCGAATTGGAGGAGCTACGCATACGCAACGAGGCTATGCGTGCCGCAAATGAATATGAAGCAGCGTGCCAAGCAGACAGGGCGGCTAAGCTGAAGGCTCTGAGCAAAGAATATATGGAGCTGAAGGTCAGTTGTAGTTTAGGATTGAGTGCACCATGTGGATTAATATTCCCAACACTGACAAGAAATGGCCGTTTTTTGTGAAACTTGTGTAAATAACCGTCCAGTTCAAATTCTACCGTAAACACATTCCGGTTTATAAGACCTGCGTCGTGGTGCCATCTCATTCGTGGACCGTCGCTAAAAACACTTCTAGAAATTCAAATACATCGATTCAATGGGCAGACTTTTCAAGTGCCAACGACAAAGCACACACCAAATACCAGTGGCAAAGGATGCTCCCTAACATCTTTTCCAAACTATCGGTTCTGGAGAAGTATGCGGGAAATTGCTGTCAACAAGCTGGTCATTGTCAAAACGCAGCTAGTTTTCCCGCAGACAGTTTATTGAAGAGCTTGAGCGAAAAACTCGGACCATCCAACTGTGCAAACGCCAGAAAAATAAGTCAAATGAACAATAGGGTGGGAGTGCCCTTGTGATTGTTATGTCTACTACAGAGCAGAACAGACTTAGACCGACGCACATTCCCCATGGTGGAATGATGGGTTCAGAAAGTTAAAGTGGAAAAATGTTTGATTCAGATAGGGGTTGGGGCACTATGACGACTTCTTCCATTTACCAGACAAGCTGATTATAGAACTTTAGCCTTCTCAGACAAAGGAGCTGGACGACCGTAGGTCTGGTTGAGTCCGCTTAACACCCACCGAAGTGACCTTTGAGATTATTTAGTCGGAGGAATCGATCACTTTTGGGTAGCCAGGGCTTTCACGATCCTCAATGAAGACCAGGTCAGAGACCTGGATTTAAAGGTGCCCATCCTAAACAGAAAATAATAACCGCCCAACTGTAACACCCTTGGTACCTAGCTGCTATGCCGCACAAAGGAAGCACGAGGATTGAGGGGCTATCAGGTTGTCTAAACTTAGACAGAAGCAGTCAAGATGCCAGGGGTTGGGTTCGAAGCACGTACCTTCCAGTCACTAAGTTCACGTCTTAACTATTTGGGCTATCTCGAGCTCCCGAAAAATGAATGCACAAGGTGAGCTGAACCAAGAAAGCATTTCGAATTATTTAGGCCATGAACAAGTGTGATCAAGTGTTCACGTAGGCTGCGATCAACAGTGAATTTGCTGAGAGAAATGTCACAATCAGGTCAATACTTCATACAAGTGAATAGGACTCCATTAGATCCACTCGGCGGGCCGAAAAATAGCCGCCTGATGACAACCAAAAGACTGATGTGTTTGTACGAATCATTGGTTTGTTGTAAAACCGCATATAACAAGTGACATGAGTGTAATGTCAAAATGACCCATATGTTGCCTCCTTCACCTCATCTTCTTTGCTGCTTTAGAAACAACAAGACGACAGCAAAAAGCTTGAACGCGAAACGGAAATCCGGCTTGCAGGAGTAGGAAATAAGCTGGCTCAAAAAGAGAGGGAGATTTTCCTGGATTATAGCAAACGTGTAAGTTGACCTATATCATTTTCTGTTCCTAAGGCTTGTTGTTGCTTTTTTGATAAAAGTCATAGTGTTCTTCCGTCTAGGGAACGCAAGACTTTAAACCGTCAAAGTTGCAAAATTTGTCGACTTATTCCCAGAAGAAAGTATCACAGCGGGGTGTCCTGCCATTCATCCAGATATATTAGTGGACTAACGGTTACAGTTTATCCCTTAAATACAGCTAATACACTAATCCAGCACACCAGTGAATTTCTCTTGATCACAATGGAGTAGACTCAGCTGACTATTTTAGTCTCGGACGCGCACTCAGTACTGTTTGCTGGAACATTTCACAGCTGTAATGCCAATTGAATATGAAAAAAGCTGAGGGATAGGATGAAACAACGCAAGAACTCAAATTACACCAACAAATTCCCAATAGGTTCCGTTTTGTTGTTATGCGAAAGCACGCTCGTGTAGAAAGATTCATCTCATTTGGTAGTTTGCATGTGAATTCACAAAGACAAAACTGGTTCGTACTGACCTATAGGGTAGGCTGTTGACCTTCATACAGGTTTCTCATGTTACGGTAGCGCCACTCACAGACATGCAGTACTATCGAATATCTGGCCTATCTGCCCCAGTCCGAACATCAAATTTCAACTCAGCCCTTCCCTAAGCATAGAACGGCTGGATGCAAATGAAAATTCATCGTCCAAAAGCAGAGTATGTGCGATGTGGTTTAGATTGACTATCCCTAACTATAATGGTGGAACCTCATCCAAGAGACGTATCGGAACCCCACAAAGATGCACCCTCGAGGGAGAGTCCTGCATGAAGCTACTACACATATTTAATGCCGAACAAGACTCTTGAGCCAGATGGAAATCAAAATATCAATACACCAAATACAGCATGAAATGCATGTTGTACACATAATTCAGGATACTATCAGCAACTTGTTTCAAGTAGAGGTTGTACGCCGTGGACCTAAGAATGGATAGACCAGTAATAAACGAATCAAGGACTTGGAGAGGCACGACATTACAAAAGCTGGCACTTTATGCGGATGTTTGAATTCCCGAAGATAAAAACTTGGATATTTTCAGAGCGGAACTGTTCCACCATGGTAGCGACCCGGGAAAAAAGTAACCGGATTACCATACGGAAATGAACATGCTAATGTACGCTCGATCAAACATTCAGCCGTGACGCTATTTCGATGTAACCTCACCACGCTGTAACCCAATGGAAGAGCAGCTGCTCAGGTACCTTCAGTAAGTAGCAATTGAAAAGAACAGTGAATTCGAACCAACGTCCCCTCGTTCGAAAATTAGCACCTCACCCTATCAATTCGACTGCAAAACTGTATGTAGTTACCAAAATGACTGGGAATCACTTGTCTGAAAAATTTCAGGCACTGCTGCCATTTGTGGATCTGTGATGAGCAGTTCTCTGAGGTAAACCGTATGAACGTTTGGTGTTTGGCGCAAATAAAAACCAGGATGTTCGTTGGAACATTTGATTCGAAATTCTAGCTGGGATGTGGAGGTTTATCGAAATCAGTTTAGATTCTACCTACAGGTTTGGAAAGTCTGACGATCGCCAGTCAGGCAAGCCCCTGAACTAATGACCATTCATCCAACGATTTGAGTGCACGCACGTTTTGAAAAACATCCAAGTGAGCAATTATTAAAACTGGAAAGGAAACCTTTGGCCAGCCAGGCAAGATGGATAGTTTATCAAGGAGTAAAACGCCATCGGAATGGTATCGTCTGTTTTTCTCAAGAAACCGTCCAAAGTAGCCTACCAAGGGCGTCCATTCTGGGGGATCAAAAGCACGAGTCGTCACCGGACCGATCAAAAGTAGTGACTTGTGAGAAACTGCCCCCCCCCTCCGAGGCGCGGAACAGGACATGGACACGCAAATGGTTGCCGAGCTTATGTCATTTATAGATTGTCCTAAGCTGCCCGAGAGAACCATGCAAGTCAAATTCGGTCTTGTGGACGTAGATGGCAAGACCAACCACGTGTTTAAAAAGATTATTGCAAACTGACCTAAGCTATATGCTGTAAAATTCTCGAGCAGCAGAGTTTTACCTATCCATGTGTCGGCATAGTCCCGTATCATAACTTCTACTACGGACAGTATCTAATACTGAGCTGTTGTGCCTCGACTATGTCATGCACATTGCAAGTCATCCTTTGAAAAAACTGATACAAATAGGGAGACAAGTATGAAACCGGCTAGAAAATATCTGGACGGAGTCCTCCGTATCTGACTGGAAAATCTATGACCCGATGTTGACTGAGTTCGCATGCCGTCAGCTTCTATGCCGATTCGACTGTAACACCCTGGGTTCCTAGCTGCCATGCCATCCGAAGGAAGCACGAGGGCCGATATACCGATTGGCTGTCCAAGCCTAGGCAGCAGCATTCAGGAGGCCAGGGTTGGACTCGGAGCACGACCCTTCCGACGAGTAATTCCGTGCCTTGTCCACACATCCATCTCGAGATCACCTAAGCGCCTATTGGTGATGGTTGCAGCCAACCAGAAGTATAAGCTAATCCTTAGAAATGCAATTTAAAGCATGCCACCATTTCAATGCAATAACAGGGTAACCTGAGTGCTGCACCTCACACGAGCGCCTCGGATCAGTTGACAGGCCAGCCATTTACTTTTCAGCACGCAGGAGACTATCGCGGGTAAATGCAACACCAGGGCTTGAACACTACATACAAATGGAAGGTCGAAGTGCATGCACCCTACTCAACTTCAGCCAAAAAATGGTCAAACGCTTTACTTCGTCGAGGCCCATCAGTATGACATCCACGGGGGTTTACTTGAAACTTAGTGGGTCAGCGGCCATTGACACTGTCTTCTAGAATATTTACAATATGTCTACGGACTTCAGTGCAACAACTTCGTGCTGCATTACCACATCACTGTGAAGCAGTTAACAATACTCCGTTCCATTCTTGGTGAGCTCAGTTCTGATGAACTGTACGGCAGAATAATATTCCCCCGCACCGGAATACACCTTCGGTGAATATCAAACTAACTACTCAGCGGGGATTTTGCATTGCAAGAGGAGTGACCAATGCGAATCTCACTCATTCTACACCACAGTAATGAAACTTCGCTCGCATCCGGTAACTTCAAACAGCCTTTGTGAGTGTAAGATAGAAATCGCAGTTCGTTTAAAGTTAATGCCCCAGATATAAAGTCGCCACAGGCAAAAAATAGTGCAACGCAGTGAACTTGCAACTTGGCCATCAATCCCGACTACCTGGGTCATTACGAATAATCATTTTGTGCCATCCAGCTGATTCCGGAAATAAGTACAGGAGAAAGTCAGTTAACGAACAACGAAAACAACGGCAAACATTGAGAACACAAAATTATTGCGTGCGGTTTCATTGTACTACTTTATTATCCTCAGTCCGTATTGCTAACGTGACGTCTTTTAACAAGTGTTATCAGTGGCTTTGGTCCCAGGCAAACGAAGTTAAGTTCAACCAAGGAAAGCCGCCTGGTATTCGGAATCCACAGAGTTACAGTGAATACGAAGTTATCTGAATCCCAGAGGGGAATGAATCAACTGCTTCAAAAAAATGTCTCTCGTATGACTCTTCTTCGCGAATGAACTGCACTGACAAAAACGATCGTGAAACACAAACCATTTCTCGAAGAGGGTACGTCTTTATATATGGAAACAACAGGCTAAGGTCTCTCGAAACATGACAAAGCAGAGAGAAGTAAGATCGAGTTAGAAAGGACGTTTTGGAAGAGTGCTTCCCAGAAAGGAACGGAGGTTCAGAAGAATCAACCAAGTCACCTGAGAATGCGGTTGACAAAATTTGGAAAAACCTATTCGATATTACAGCGAAATGTGAATTTCAGCCAAGAGCAAGGGTAGGTACCAAAAAACGTCTTGCTTACATTACACAGTCCATAGCCTTTTAGATGTGGTTTTAAAAAAGATTACTTAGTGTCTGATTTCGGTTTCTTACAAGAGGTTTCACACGATATTTCCAAAGAACTCATGTATGGGTTAGGCAAAATGTCACCTATCTCGGCACCTTATTGTCTTATGCTGCTGTAAATGATTCGGAAGAAGCGGACTAAGTGGTTGAATATCATATTAATCAACGTCCCAAGTCCTCTAATTTCGTCCAGTGACTACTCTCTGTTTTGTTACCCTCACAGATGATTGAACACTGCAAAGCGAATGGAAGGAACGTGTACCCATTAGAGAGAGTCGCACGAGCCCATTCATTGTTTCGTCCGGGCTTTTCACCTCCTGGAGAGAGCACCGGTGAAGACTTGGGAGGGTCCAGCAACAATACAGGGAAAGCAGACGGCCAACGAGTACAACAACAAAGTTCGTAACCAAGACAATGATCAGAGTCAATGGATCGGGGAACGATCCTTTTGCTTTATCCGAAGTTATCAGCCATGTACAAGGAAAATCGATTTAGCCAAATAAACGACAAACGCACTTTAAGCCTAGATTTCCCCCTAAATTATGACTTGTGTTAACCTATACGGAGTGGTGATAAGACTTCAATAGTGGCTTGGAGGTGAACAGTAGAAACTTCCGAGAGCACAAAGCTCCGAAACGATACAGTTATCAACCTGGCCAGCTGGTGTTTTATGAAGCATGGGACCAAACCAGCATGGCGCAATACAACTCGCCTATAAACGTTTCAGATTCGAAGACGAAAGTTATCATTATGTCTCATCAGCAGATGAAATTTTGTGGGTACAATTACTGACAAACAGTCTAATTCCAAATTCCCTCAGATACCCAAAAAAACTAGACTGGCAACTGAGAAAAGGTCAAATGATTTACTTGTTCTTAGCTTCACGGTGTCAGTAAATCACGTCCAATTATCAGGGACCATAGCCGAGAAAGGTTATGGTCGGTCATACGGTGTTTTAAACTACCCCATAACACCTCGGCAGAATAAAAAACACTGAGGAGTATTTACTTCATCAACAGATAACTAGGCGTTCGCGGACTAGGAGAGAAAGCACCGTTAGATCAACATGAGGTCAAAAATAGTCATGCACAACGCCAAGGTTTTTACTGCGGAACTTTTGGGTAGTGTGGGCGTAGAACTCGTCTGCGTTAGGATCGCACCATAAACCACGGGGGTTGTGAAAAAGAGGAACATCGTGCCAGTGACCGACTTTCCAACCCGGAACATCTTCCATCAGTTTGGCTTCATAGTCGCGGTTTCGTCGCAGTTGTCGTAAATACATTCGCTCCTGTTCAGCAAAAACGAAGGGTGAAAGGGCGATTCGGACCTCTTCTTCCTCGCGTTCTCGTGTTTTACGCTTATTCTTCAGCCACTTTTGGTATTGTAGGCCAAAATATGTGGACGTATAGAGACCCGCAACCACCAAAAGTCCTGAGAAAGAAAATGAACGGTGTTGAATGCTTTCTGCATTTTTGGATAGGTTACAGAAAAGTTGAGTAAACGATACAAAGACGAAAAACGCTGTTGGACATTGGAATGATGGAATCTTAGCGAGCCAGTGAAGAAACCAATTGACCTTTCCATTGGGTAAAAAAAGAATGAGTTGCAGATAACAATAACAAGGCACTCAAAACTTCCGTCTACTAGCTGCCAGCAGACCCACCATTGAGGAGACGGATAAACCCGTTTGCGAAAGGCATGTAAAAGTAATTACGCATAGTCAGAATAACTATGGAAAACCTAATTCTTACGAGCTAACGCCTCTCTAATGTAAGAAAATGTTACAAAACCTGTCTTAGGAAAATGAGATTGGTGGAGATAGACCAGGATTCATCGGAAAAGCTGGTATACAGTTCACTTCTATTCATAGTTCTGCCCGAACCCCCCGCTCCTTCCGCGAGAACGCCAAGCGGACAGCACCAACGGGTACGGGAGAAGCTTCGTAGAATTTGTTAAGGGTGGTATACTAGGCACGAGTAAACTTTTGCAGCATTATTTAGGATGTAAGACAAAGCTACTGCGTGCAGCTTACGAACCACGCCCGATGATCTGTGGTGAAATGTGCGCAGATGCCGACCCCGTATTGTTTCACTCATCAGACACGGAGTGGGGGCCAAGATGACCAGTATCCAGTACGACGGTAGATCACTAGGCAACAATGTCCACGTCGACATGGACTTGGGTTAAGAACTCTACTAGTTCGACACATGATTTGAGGAGCACCGGTACAAACCATTGTCGACGGTATCGCTGGATGTGCGGCCATTTTTGATATACTACGACAATGTTGTCCGCCTGTGTTATTCGGTATGCGAGCACCAGTAATCGAATACTTCTAGTTTTCGTATATATTTGCATTGTACTGAACAGGTCGCACATTCATAAGGTAGCATAAGATGGGTATAGATGGATACACTCTGGTTATCGTTTCGAAGCTATTGTTCAAACGGTGTCATAAGGCATTCTTTACTTGTACGCATGTGCATTCCCATTTAACCCTTCAGAATCCTTGACAGCAGTACACCAATAGTACACAAGGGCACGTATATAATGGCGCCCAGCGATGACGTGAGAAAGCCCTAGTATGCAGTGAAAACAAAAGGAAGAGACTTAGAGCACTAGGGAAAACGATCAAGAATAAGGTGCTCTAACCTTGGAATAGCATTATAGACGAAACTAACCACTGTGTCGAATAAAGGCCTCATCGGTGGGATTAAACCAGCGTCCCTCGCGAACCTCATCCAACATAAGCCCAGGTCACAACGGTTGGCAAACTTCAGCTAAGCGGTCCGGCTTGGAAATGATAATATGCGCGCTACTGGAGTCGGCTGCACGCCGCGTCTTGCAGGGTTTCTAACAACATACGGGGTCACATGAGTCCAAGCCAGGCGTGAAGATCACACAGCACGCGCTTGAGTGTAGCTGCTTATAATTCACGCCACCATGTCTCCAATGGACGTTTCACCAACAACGTCTCGGAACAGAAAACAAAGCCTTCTTTCTTGGCTGGGCGGTGGTTGGGCGTTGGTGGTACATGGTACATATGGGGATTTTCAATAGAGATTCCACCCTGTAAGTGAAGCCAATCTACGTTGAAAAGCCAAGATGCAGCTGTTTCATTCATATTAGGAATCATCAGCAGTTCCCACATGACGAAACTTTATGGGGTTTCGAAATCGCGACCTTCAGACTAGTAGTCTAAACACTTGACCATTTGACCACGAGCGGCTGAGGTTGCGCGTTCGAAGATTTCTGGAGTTTCGTAAGATTCACAATACTGATGATTCTCAATAAGGATGAAACAGCTGGACGGTCGTTCTCAGCTTTTCACTCAAAAAAGTAAATCGTTCTGCTGTAACACCCTTTCGGGGCCTAGCTGCCATGACCACGTACAGAGCGAAATCTCTTATTAATATGATCATTTCAATAAACTGCCGAGCACTCGCTTAAGCAACACTTTGTTGCGTACCCACTGCAGTTCCTACGCTACGGAGAAAACCCTGTCAAAATGATGACGAAGGTCCTCAGATTGGAGTAACCAAGTCTTGCAACCCTCCACACAAAACCCTTTAGTCTTGGAGGGATGCATTTGAGACACAAGAGACAATGTAAGTTGGTAAATGCTGCTCGCGCCTTGATTATCTAGGCATTGACTTCGCCTGTTTCAGTGAGTCAGAATCACGACTTATGCGGCTAGTGAAAGACAGAGTCTTTGTTGTGCATATTCAGAGAGGTGAGAGGGAATCGTAAATCCTGCAGTGGGGCTTGGTATTTTGAAGGTGCGATGCCCACCTGATATTCTGAAAACATGAAGGAACCAAGATGTTTGAACACCGGGAACTGTGCAACATCGCAGTCTTTTAGAGTGGGAGGTGGCTCGGAGTACGATCAGTAGGTGCAGAAAGCCTTTATATTAGCGGTCTTGATCCATCGGCTGAGTCTAACAGCATATTTGTCAACCCGGTTCAGTGGTAGAGAGACTCAGAGTCGTCATTTAACAAAATAAAACTTCTGGCGTATATCCTGCCGGATTTTCGAGTATCCGTAGTAAGTTGCGCGCATCAGTAACCAGTCAGCAGCGCGGTTAAGTACTCCGAGGTGAGGTACAGGATCGAAAGGCTTTACTGTATGCTCGACTATGTACGCGCAAGGGAGTTAAACAATAGAAATAATCCTATAAGCTCAGTTAAAGTTCCATCAAGAGGCATGACACTCCATAGCGCTTGATAGTGGGGTTTCGCTGTCGTAGTCAGGATTTATTTGTAAGTCTTACTGTGAAGAAAAGGCAAAGTGGATAGAGAAAGGGTCTGGTGTTAACATAATCAATCTGAGATAATTACATCTTAAGATCTACATTAAGATAATCTGGATAAAAAAGGACAATGAAAACGCCACTGACATCGATTGCAGTGTCTCCAACCATGCCCGAGGGGAGGGTCATGCAGACCACATCTTGGGAGACGAGTCACATCCACATTAACCAAATTTTTCGTAGTCGTCTGCATGCTTGTCCGCGAGGTCAAAGTTGACTGCCTCACTGAATGCACCACAGCGAAGTGAGTCTGAATCGGTAAATGATGGTTCGACATGCGCGATACATACCACCGCAGCATCCGATGCTGGACAGTTGCTACGACGGAAGTCCCTGGTGCATATCCAAACAATCGCGTCTAACTGTCCCTTTGCGGATTCGCTGGTACCAGTCTACACAAGTCATGGCTCTGAGACAACAGCTATCGGCAACCTGATGTTTCAGTTTCACTTCTTCCTGGCATGTCCGAGCCTTGAAGAACTGGATTCCAGTCAGTGTTGCCAGAACGGATCATTGTAGCACTGAAGCCAAATAACCGTGACAGATTCCGTTCGAAGCATGCACACTACGAATCTTATGAAACATATATATGCAGGTTCGTCTACGAAATTGGCACAAATCATTCAAAGTTTCATCAACAATGTCACCAGAGACCCTAACTTTGTCTACCGACGGCTGGTGCACTTAAAAAACAGGAAGGCCATTTGGTAACACTGTTTCAAAGTTTAGTCTACTAAAAAACGCCAACCCCGAAAAATGGTTTAGGCAAGCCCCAACCTAATCCTGTGTATATTATTGACCAATATAAATCCGATTATCGGATGACCGTTTTCAGCACCCGTGGCTATCCTTGCATACGAAATTGGTAGCTGTTTATGACTTTGCACCAATCGTAAGGTATCACAACTGCTTAATTCGCAACTGCGCAACTCTTGCTCATCCGATCACGGATCTACTAAATGGTCGCATGAACGGCGATGTGCCTTCATCACAGGAGACACAGTGCGCCCTTAATGCTGCCAGAAAATAGCTTGCTTCGGCTACTATCTGATGCTGGTGCCATGTTGATTGTCACCATGGACGCCTACGACGCAGCTGTCCCTCAGTGGTAGTCTGGAGACCTGCCGCTCCGTTTTTCAGATGTTTGATGCCACCGGAGATTCTTTACATTGTAACAATGTAACATTTACATTGTAACATTGTATACATTTTCCGCCGTATGACATTTAAGGTACGCGCCGGAGAGTCAGTCATACGGACCCTTTACTGACAAGAATTTCAAAACTGTTCGGAGCGCTACCCCTCCAGGACCTCGATGCTTCGACTTTTGAAAGTTTTCACAGATGCCCGTCACAGTTCCAGTAAGAGCGACATGGTGGCGAGAAGATTTTACTAGTTGGTTGTACGTCAATAGCCACCTGATCTACAACCAATTAACGCACCGAGGATCCCAAATTTTGATTTATTGCCAGCTCTTCCAAGTGTTACCGACTGCGTCAAATAATACTGACTACAGTCCCATGGATGCCCCCAGCGTGCGAGAAGACACTTACCCACTGCCGCTTTCCTCGGACAGAAGATAGTCCACTGCATTGCCCAGCGAGCATCATCACCCATGATGTCCCTGCCAGGCACCACAACCCGCTACGAACCTAAAGCTGCCACATTGACGTGGTGGACGGGCTTAAGTGCTGCAATAATCCGCGGGCTACTTGTCTTGAACTTTATTCGACAAGGTGCAACCATACCAGGAAGGCCAAAGGGGAGCAGTCAGACCAGAAATACGGAGAACCAGTACTACGAGGTGGTCTGGGGGTAAAGTCATACTGTCCTCTGCGATAGGAGTGTGAAGGCAGTAAGATGTTTCCCCCAGGCAACCAGCATATACATATTCATGAAAGCAGCGATGCTGCATTCCCCCGAGGAAAAACGGGTTAGAAAAGGTCGGCCCTAAAACCCCAGGGTACTCAAAAGTCTGACCTACTGGGTTGCAGGGGGTAGGCCTAACACCTGGGTACCCTGGATGGGTACCCCAGGAGTCAACTCACTAATAGTTAGTGACACTTGCAGAAAAGGCCCAATCGCTCAGTCAAAGCTATCGCATTCACTGCGTAGCTGCCCGGTTCTCGAACTAACTGAACAAGCAATCACCTCGGATGCTTTGCTGTATCTTGTACGCATTTTCCGGTGATTGAGACCGTGGCGGCTGGTAACAGCGTACCCCTGGTACATGGTTTATAGCTGATAAACTGAACAAACTGTTCGAGAGAAGTTGGCCACTGGCTGGACGTACACAAAGCTCCGGATCATGATGGTCCATACTCATTTATTATTTCTCACAGATAACAGCTCTAGTCGCCCTGTTCACACTTTCCCATCATACAGAGGTGATATCCTACGACTGGGAGATGGCCATTTTACAAAAACGACAACAAGCTCCTGTCGCTCTATCACATTTGTAAGCCAGATATCGCTCACTGCCAAACTTATAGGGTAACATGTCAATCCTGTGCTGCTAGACTACATTGAAAGCAATAGTTTACGTACTGGTGCTCAGCGTGGACTTGCTACTTCAAACCAAACTTGTTCCGTTCACTTGAGTTTTTCAGCAAAAAACGTGTACCAAAGTGTAGTGGTCCCAGCTGTTACAGCCTCATTCGCAGGAGAGAAGGAAAATAAGAGAAGACCGTGCTTTGGGGGCGATAGCCGAGTCAGTCCGCTGATGCCGAATGGTTCA
This sequence comes from Clonorchis sinensis, assembly GCA_003604175.2. Lineage (NCBI taxonomy): Eukaryota > Metazoa > Platyhelminthes > Trematoda > Opisthorchiida > Opisthorchiidae > Clonorchis > Clonorchis sinensis. The sequence continues at coordinate 132,967,547 of CM030370.1, forward strand.
GTTTTTTCGGGTATGGCAGGGTGTAAGAGTTAGGTAGTGAAAGCAATAGACTTGATTAACGACCAATACCTGTCGAAGATTATGTTGATACAACAAACGAACACCGTTTACTGCGTCAAGCTGCGTTGGTCTTGATTGGGGCCATAAACGTAACCGCGCATAGGCGACTATTGACTGGAAGCCAGTCCAATGAAGCGCACTCAGTCCTGGGGCTAGGTATCACTCCCACACCGATTGACAGGAAACATTGGGGTTTGGCCTGTTACAAGCCAAACAGGAGCGGTCTCACTCGAGTATATTCTTTTGCATGGTAGTCTGAGTATACAGAGCTGATAGAACCTTGGCCGTATCGCAGCCCCTGAGATGGACAATGCCATGGAAAAAACGTCAGAAACTTACCATTGCAGGGTGGTAAACGGGTCGTCATCAACATCTTCAGCTGCAAAAACCGCGTACAGTACCGCTGCCGTACAGTGATACTAGCCTCCACAATTCTGTTCACTAATGATTTGAGTTCGGTTAATAGCTGCTCATCAGAGGCGGCAGCTGATATAGCTGGTGGGTAAGTACAGGGATCTCAGTGGACTTTTGATTGAGGAGTTTGGGAGGGGAGCTACGTATTGAAGGCAATAACTTGGATGCACGAGTGACACTGAGGGCGCGACTGGGCAATGTCTCTAACCATTCATGTGTCCGTCTCGGGGTCTCCGTCTAGGGAAACGGCAATGACCAGCGCAGCTGCGTTTGCTGGTAATGACTTCCAAATTTTGCTGCTGAATCATTATTTGACCTACCCTGGCTCGTTTCCACCCTTTGCGTCTTTGTGCGAAAGGAGTCCATCGAGGAAGTCGGTCAACTGGCATCATCATCATCATCATCATCATCGTCATCAAAAACAGCAACATCAGTGTTGACACTGATGCTTCACTGCCGTCAACTGGCATATGGAGCACGTGCCCAAGTCAGCGCAACTTATACACTGTGACCAGTTCATCTATCGTGGGTGAGCTATATCTTCTGAAAACTATTCGACGTACTTCAGTGCTACTCATCCGGTATTCCCAACAGACTCGGGCAATGCTCCGAAGACATCAGTGGTCAAACATTGAAAGTCTTTTGACGTCCTTGGCGCGCATCGGCCAGGTTTCTTATCCGTATACTAATATCCAACGCACGGCAGGATTGTAAACTGGAACCTTGATGGATGAGCTGATGTCACGCCTACACCACAGGTGGTACAATTTCACAAAAGCTGCTCTGGCCTGCCCAATCCGGATGGAAATATCATCTTTCGCGAGACCACTAGGATTGATACGGCTACCCAGGTGGGCAAACTTGTCTGCTACCTCAGGCAGCTCATCCGCAAGCATTAGGGTTCAAGCCTACTCAGTCTTGCAGTAGCACTTTGCACTTTGCAGGTATGAAGCGCATGACACCCCGCGCGGCAGACTTAAGATTATTGAATATTGGTTGCAATACTATGGCATCAGATCCATGAAGAGCTGTGTCGACAGGGTACTCGATATCTGCATTACAGGCTGATAGTGAGTCTTCCATAATCATATTGATGATGAAGTTGAACAGGAATGGTCGAAGAGGACAGCCCTGCCTGTCACCACTTGGTGTGGTTGACTGAGGTGAGATGGACACAGAAGTGTGCGGGCAAATGATACTTCCCGGTTTCCTAGGCTGATGAAGGGAGTTTGGTTTAGATACCCAACCTTGAGCCTTTGACTCAAAAGCAGCGAACAGTAAGATTTTCTTCGGGTACCCTGCCCGGAGTCGATGACTCAAAAGTCTGACCTACTGGGTTGCAGCGGGTAGGCCTAACACTCCTGATGCGGTTGCGCACAGTGGGCGCCGTTTGAGCAGCACCGGACTCTTTGGTTTTAAAGTATTTCGACCGTATTGAATAATGCGCCGGCGGTCACTGTTCACCGTTGGCGATCGGAGTGTGCGGGACTAACTTTACTGGTTAGTATTTTTAAACTTCGTTGCTAGGTCGCACACTGTCCACCTCTCGGTCGCTTCCACGCAGCACAGGGTGGTACGGCACTCCCCCATGGATTACAGAACATCCTTAAGGGTGGATATTACCCTTATGATGGCCACTGCCCACATAATCCACCACAGCAACGTAGGGACTTGAAGATCCCACTTGAAGACCCACTCAACCCCGCACTGACGATGTCACCTCGATTGGTGATGAAACGTTTGCAATCCAACTGCCAAGCTCGGCGAACAGACCAACAATCAATCAGCGCACCCGAGCTACCTATATTCCACAACATTGCTGGTACGAAAAGAGCCCTGCGAAGTAGACGGTCCTCTGGCATGCGGAGTGTATGTCCTAACTAGCGTGACCTATGAAGCGTGAGTAACTCGTCTAGCGTGGGAGAATTCCTCCTTCCTTAAACCACCTGGCGTAATTCACTATCGCTAATCCGATTATCCCACCGGACCCGATTAATGCTTCGGAGACACCAGTGATCAAACACTGACATCTTTCGTATATTCTCTGCACACAGAAGCTATGTTTCTGATCCATAAAGCACTAAGGATCGCACTGCTGCAGTGTAAACTATTCCCTTGACAGACAAACAGACGTCACGTCCGCACTATAAGTGTCGAGGGTTGGAAAAAGCTGTCCTCGCCCTTCCAATTGCAGAAGTAATCTCGTTTCTAGCCAGTCCATATGAATTCATACAACGGCCCTGGCAAATAAATTAGCTACCGCTTCGATTGGCTCGTTTGGAAGCAAGCTGAACTTAAAGCTTTGCAGGCGAGTTCACAAGAAAAACCATGCAACAGAAATAGTTCAGTTGTTTAAAATGGCCTGCACCACTGGAGGACCTGAACCAAGGAGAGTAGCACCATCCGCATGCTCAGTGTCTGTGAGAGAATGCCCCGCGAGTATTTCGACCTCCGAGACAGTCAAAGAAGTTTCAGGCAGCACATCGGAAATAAAGCTGAGAAACAATAGTGGCAAGAGACAGTTTTGTCTTATACCAGTAGACGTGGTGAACTCAGACGAAATCATGCCGTATACTCGTACCCGTCCACAGGAGCTCGCAGACAGTGCTCCCATACGGCATATAAATTCGGAAGGGGAACTTTTCATCGCTAGACACTGTTAAATTTTCTGACGATCGACGGAGTCAAAAACAACAATCAGACGAAAAAATCGACCAACGTGGGACGCTTGAGTGAGTAGCGCCGTTCAAGAACTTGCCTCAAGGTAAAGATATGGTGGATGCATCCCCGGCTAGGACGAAACCCCACTTGCTTCTCACAAGTTTGTCTCTCCTGATAACCAATCAACCTGCGCAAAATAAGGCCAGAGAGCACATTGGATGCCGCGGCTACCAGCGTGATGCCACAATGGTTTTCGCACGGTGTTCTTGTGCCGTTTTTGAAGATGAGGATAAAGGTCAAAACGCTTCATTCTACTAGTATTCTTTTTACACAACAAACCGTCCGTTGTATGGTTGTCAGGCTGCTCACTAGGACCTCACCATATTCTTTGAAAAGTGCGGGTTGCAGACCATCCTGCTGTTAACGGTAGGCTGATGTCGATGTTCCATTCAGGCCTGATGGGTTTCTTCTTTGAAGTGTCCAATACACCACTCAAGACGATTCTGAGTGAACTGCCGTTCCGTCCATTTCGCATGTTGTTACATTGATACTTGTCTTCTTTCGGGAGGTTCATCGAATCAGCTTTTGCCTGCAGCAGAGGCCTTCTCCATCTCCTGAGACATTGCAATCCACCTGATTATCTGGGCGAGATGGCTCAGTGGTATATGGCTTGTTTTTCGCGTTTGCGGCCTTACATTTGGTTCGTACTACATTCTTTAGTACTCTAAATACTCCCCCGCCCACTTAATATTTGCTTGTCTTTAAGACAAGCAAGCTGGAGACTTGGCGGTGTAGCCCCATTGAGATTTGCTATCCGAAGAAAGTATACTGACCATATAAAAAATAAAATAAAATCGTTCAGCTGTAGCACCCTTTCGGTGCCTAGCTGCCATGCCACCCGAAGGAAGCACGAGGGCTGGGATACTGCCAGGTTGCCCAAGCCTAGACAGGGGAAGTCGAGAGGCAGAGGCAGGGTTCGAACCACGGACCTTCCAGTCAGTACGCTCGCGCTCTAACCGCTGAGCTATCTCGCCCCCTCGAGGAATCTACATGCGCTATCAGTGTCACTAGTTGCTGGTATGGCCTTCCTGGCAGCAATAAGTCCTGCTGATCTCGATGATATCCAGTGTTCACTTAGTCGAGTGGGATGAATCCGACAGACAGTTCTGACAATTGAGAGCATAGCTTTTCTAGCTTGCTTCCATTCACCTCCGAGCAATCTTCTTCATCCGCATGACTGTGCATTTGCAGATGAGCTCGAGACTACAGATTGCCGAAGTTGTTGGACGGATTTGCTGTTTCGGCAGCCGTAACGCTAACCAAAGCAAAGTGATAACCAGGCCCGCACAGCGGCACGATTGGAATCAAGGTGCATACGCAAGAATGAGCGGCAATCTTGAAATGAGACTCCCCATCAGTAACTGATAATCATATAGTCCGACTGTTTTGCGGTTGGTGGCCTTCAAGTAACTCCATGAGGGCGTTTGTACTGGGAGTTCGTAATGGCCAGGAATACACGACGAAAAGCACACGGCTGAAGTAGTCGCTCCCCATTATCCGTACTTTCAGTATCGACTCAAAATCGACCACTGAATTGTGCTTCTTCCGGACTGAGTCATCCAACTTGAGTATTCATATGATCCGCCAGGATTACTATATCCGTCCTTCTCGCCGATCGAAGCAGTTGCGACGCATCTAGATAGAATCCGTCCCTCTCACACTCAGAACTGCAGTATGTCGGGACGTATGCTGATACGGCAAATAAAAGCCGCTTACCGCATCTGTCTGGATCCAATGAAGAAATCAAGGTGGGACTATCGCTGGCCTCCTCCCGTACGAAAATATCCAAGGATATGCTGCTGTACCATCCACAAGTCTTCAACTGCTGCTACGAGAATTTCTAAACTATACAACAATACCTTTCAGAGTTAGAAATCCAGTTAACATTCAGTAAAATAAAGTTGTCAAAAACAAATCACTCTGGGTGTTTCGCAATCTTTTATAGATGTGCTACCCATGTTTTTTGCTTTATGGACTGCAATGGAACAATCTGGTGTGCAGAAAAGCACCGTTCTCAAGGCCAATGCAATAAGACAAGCACTGCGAGGCCATCGGCCGAGCGGCGACTGTCAATAAAAGGTAACTGAGGTTTGACCTACTGTATGCGCAGACGTAACGATTAAATCGGAAAGGGTAATTCGGAGTCTCAAACATCCTCTGATAGTCACGTTTCGTAAAGACCGATGACGTCAGAATTGGTTTCAGAAATCCAGGTTTAAAACTCAATCAGCTTATTATATAGATTAAGAACACTTACATGTACGGGGCTACACTTATCCCCCCTTAAAGTGGTTGGTTTTATGATCAATTTCTTTCGGACTACGTGGAAACCATCATCAACATTGGTTTCCCCACGAGACCCGAGATATTTGTGAAGCGTGACTTCAACCGATAGCATCCAAACAAAAATCTATCGGGCCTATTCGACGTTTTTTCAGCACAACTTTCAGTGGTCTAGGTGTCTAAGTCCTGTTGTTTGGCGATCATGACAAAACGGTTGGTAGTCACCTCCAAATCACCGGAATCAAGTGTAAAACTGCTTTCAAATGGCGCATACCATCACATCATTCAATAGGCGTTGCTTCGACAGAATCGGGTAACCGAAACGTCACACATTGCACGCGAAATGGGTAGTGTCGTGTCATCTGAGTAGTGCCCACCTGTTCGCTAGTGGATTAATGACCAATCCAAGCAGCAGTGTGCCTTTTGGGACAGAAAGTATTTCAAATGTGCATAGGGCTCACAAATTCAGTGGTTTCTTTGTTGTCTGAATCAGACGCAGTGAAAACAACCAACTTAACAAAACCTACGGTCCTTTTCTTTCACATTCCGGCGTAACGCCATAGTGTTGAACATCGTCTGAGCATTCTAGCGCATCAGTGCCAAACGCTGGTTTTATACTGCTGATGATGTGTGACCTCTCAGTGAGCACTGCGTATGGCGTCTGAACCACTATCGGTACTAGAAGATGCTTCAACCGGAGAGTGCGAGTCTTTCAGTGCCCTACAACGTCTATGTTTTGCATACCTGGCCTTCGCAAAGCAAACGGCTCGGAGGGGGGGCGAGATATCTCAGGAGTTAGAACGCGAATTAACTGACAGCAAGGTCCGTGGTTCGAACCCTACTTCTGCATCTTGACTTATGTATAGTCTTGGGAAACCTAAGAGTATCCCAGCCGTCGTACTTGCTTCGGGCGGCATAGCAGCTAGGCATTGAAAAGGTGTTACAGCTGAACAATTAATCGTCCCAAATAAACGGCTCGTCCATCCAACAATACTAGCGACTGTCTTTTCATCCAGAGAAAGTAGCACGTGTGGTCAGTCACTATACACATAGTGCAGTGAGTGCAATGCAGGTAAACCAAAATAAGGTGTTTTATTTAATGAGCTATCCATACGTCGCAAAAGTGAAAAGTCGAAAGCTTGTGGTAGCGATAATCGGGACTGGCGGCAACCCCCAGATTCTCAAATTCCTTGCTACAGACGCTCAGAAGTGGGCATATATGGATGACGATCAGGCATTCTTACCATTCATTGGCTTCTTTCCCGCCTTTTTAAGCACATCGATCGGTTTATAACCTCCAGGTGGGGGCATCTCCTGCTTGTAGTTCACCATGGCAGTCGGTTCCGTGCACTAGTCGAAAGATAGATAGGGTGCTCTGAAAACTGAGCTCCAATTGGCCGATCGCCCGGGCGATATTCAATGACCTACAAGCGCAAACAAAATCCGTAGGTCAGTGTGTCTGTCTTTCGTGGGCTTCAAAAATTATCCATATTTCTTGCGGACCCAGTAAATCATACCCTCTTAATGTTACACAGCGGGCAGCCATGATGTCGGCTTATTAGTACCGGTACTGGGGAGCTTTTGGCTGCCTTATTTATACTAGGGGAAATGCAGTTATGGGGCGTTTCGTCTGGTTCAGGAAAAGTAGATATGATCAGGTAAACATAAATCATTGGTACATATCTCAATAGAAAAGCATCTTCAGTCATATTTTCTCTCTTAAAATGTCCTCTAATTTTTGGAGCTTTTTGTCATTTTTCTTTCCACCATTAATATGCACCTGACGCCACAAGCAAAGAGGAACGTGGGGGGAAACCAACAAATTACATGTGTAGATAACGAATTCCAAAATTCACAGATTGATACACAGGATCGAAACATTCGCCAAAGTTCCCCGGATCTGTTTAGTCCTTGTCTTTCAGCGGCTGCCGTTTACCCCAAAGGCACATGCGAAAAAAAGCTGGAGCGTTGCTTTTTACGATCTCAGCGCGGGTCAGTAAGCTAGCCAGCGCAAAGACTAGCATAAAAAGTACCTAATAGCACTTCGAATTGGGTTCTAGAAGGATCGCGGACAACCGTAAGGGGAAGATTACTCCACAACTCAACTACCCGAAATGAGAAAAAAATTGCCTAACGAGAATTTGCGCTCTGAGCTTGAAAATTTTCTTACCATGTCCCCGCCGTGTGTTTGTGTGTCAACAGTGAATAACCTGTTGGCCAAACTTTGTTCAAATAAGGCCTAAGTAAGAATTAGGTTTCCTCGGAGGCAACCGTACTCTTTGGGAATAGCTCAGCGACCGCTATCAGCAGATACGATCCTTTCAGATCGACACAACTTAGGGTAGATGAAGTAGTGTAGACATATTAGCATGCCTGAATCTGCATCACTTTGCTTTTGATTCCGAGGTTTTCACTGGAGAACAAAGTCTAGCAATGAGACCTTCAATATCCCCGGTTTTTGTAAGTATATTTGTGGAAGGTTTTAGACACAGAGCTTCCGCCAGATTCCCACACCCACCCAACATATTCCGGCGTTATGTGGATCACACTTTCGTCGTGATGAAGGGTCAGTGAGTTTCACAATTATCTGAATGAACTGCGACAATTAGCAAATTCAGTGTGGAAATGGAATGAATCTCGGGCGACAAGTTCGTGCCCGGTCCTGATCAACCCAGACATATGCAGACAATATTGGGGGCAGATTTTCTCAAGAACATAGATTCCGTGGTTGACCTAAAGCAGGGAAAGCTGGTGACAAGGAATGGCGCAGTCAAGCTTGAAGTTTATCCAGGCACTGCCGTAAGTAATCTGCATGTCCGGAAGCTTCCGTCTTGTAACGTACCGTCAGTGCAGTCCCATGGTCAAGGAATATTCCGAGCTTTTCACGGGCGCTGAGGATCCGTTTGGCTTCTGCCCTTGGATTGAACACGAAATCCCCCTCTCGTCAGAACGCTTTCGACCTTACGGCCCCCGTCCGCTGCCGCTCCATCTGCGGGAGGAGGTCCATAAACAAATTCAGGAGATGCTGAAGAATGGCATAATCGAAGAAGCCAACGGCACGTACAACTATCCGGTTGTGTTTGTGAGGAAGGCGAACAGAAAATACAGATTTTGTGGGGATTTCCGGCGTGTGAATGAACTGGCCATAAATCAGGTTGTTGTTGTTGTCCCTTCGGTTGCGGAGATTTTCGATTCCCTCCAGCATTCTCGATATTTCACGGTGTTCGACTTGCGTTCCGGATACTGGCAACTACCTATCAAGGTGGAGGACCTGGAAAAACAGCGTTTACAGTTGGGGACACTCAACATCAATTTAGACGAATGCCGTTTGGTTTGTCTGGGGCACCATTCACATTCCGGCGCTCGATGCTTCGTTTAACGAAGGGACTCCAGAATGTTGCCGTATGCGGAGACGATACCGTTGTGTACAGCAGTTCGGAACCAGAGCACACAGTTCTCCTAAAGGCTGTATTGAAGTTAAAGATCGAGAATTGTGCTGTTCCCAATTCAAAGCGGTCTCTACGGCAGTTTCTTGGGCGAGCAGCATAATACAGCCGGTTTGTTAAGGATTTCAACACGATTGCCGCCCTACTATACGACTTGCTCGGGCAAAATCGGAAATTTGAATGGACAAGGGAAGCACATGAGGCTTTCGAGCGTGTCAAAGCGCGGATGTTGGATCAGCAATTGATCCTCAAACTGCTCAGGGTCCGAGAGATGTTCACTGTTGCAACGGACGCTAGTGATCGCGGTTTCGGCGCGTCCTAAAGCAGAGGAATGGAGTTATCGAATATGCCAGTCGTGTCCTGACTAACGCTGAACAGAAGTGCTCGGTCATTGAGAGAGAATGTTTAGCAATCGTCTGGGCCCTGGATGAGTGGAGGCCATATATGCTTGGACAAAGATTTCATGTCGAAACCGATCACAAACCCCTGGAGTGGATCAGGACCACCCGAGATCCTCGCGGAAAGCTTGCGCGCTGGGCACTCCGGTTGCAAGAGTACGACTTCACGATCAAGCACGTGCCAGGGAAGGAGAACCACTTGGCTGATTGGCTGTCACGACCAGAGGCTGAAGATGAGGTCCCCAGGATCATGATTGGGGCCAATAGCCTCGTCGTCGAACTGGATCCCGGAAGGTTGGTGCAACTCCAACGGCAAGACCCTGTGTTACGGAAGGTTGCAGCCGCTTTGTTGGATGGAAGGAGCATTGAGAACGGAGAGGGAGACAAGGAATTGGAAACGTTCCAGAGTCACTTTGATCGGCTGAGTCTGAATGAAGCTGGCATAATTTCCTGGAACGCCACCGATTCGGATGTTGTGCTGCCCGTGATACCTCGCGTCTTGAGACGGAAGCTTATCGTCGAATGCCATGAGATGGCACACACAGGGTGCACCAAGACGTACGACTTACTTCGGCAGAGGGCCTACTGGCCCGGGATGAGAAGTGAGGTGATGGATTATGTGGTGTCCTGTAAGCGGTGCCAACTGATGAAAGGGGACACGACAGGGGCAACCCATCCCATGGAACCTATTCCTGTCTCAGAAATCGGCGAGTTATGGTCCGTTGACGTCATGGGCCCCTTTCCGGTGACAACTAGCGGGAATCAATATATCGTGATAATGACAGAACACTTGTCGCGGTGGATCGAGGCGGCAGCCGTGCCAAATCAACGGGCAACGACGATCAGAGTGGTAATGCATCACATCGTGGCCAACCATGGGGCGCCAAAAATGATCCTAACCGATCAGGGGCCTTGCTTCGAGAGCGAAGAGTTTAGGAATTGCTTGCAGAAGCTGGGTATCAGACGGCTAAGGACGGTACCATGCCACCCGCAAACAAATGGCCTAACCGAACGTAATAACCGAACGATCAAGGAGTGGCTGGAGGCCAAAGGAGGTGACGGGAGTGGGCTTGCCAATGGTGTTGCTAGCTTATCGTGCTTCCATACAGCCAACGACAGGCAAGTCCCTGTTTATGCTGATGTACGGTCGACATCCACGCCTTCCGGTGGATCGGGAAATCGGGTTGTGGCTGGCAACACAATTTTCTCCGGAGGGAGCTAGATGAAGAAAGGAGGAAAGCTCGAGAAAACTTGACCACCCTTCAGAAAAAGACTAGGCAGAAAACGGCAAGTAGAAAGGCACGATCATTCTCCATAGGTGCGAAGGTCAAGTGGAAGGATCATCAGAATCCTGGAAGGAGTGGATTGGGGTCGCGGAAGCTGGACAGTCGTTGGCAAGGTCCGTTTGCCGTTACCGACCGCCGGGGGAAGTCTATACAATTCAAGACAGTCGGGGATCAAAAAGAGTTAATGGGACGCAGCTTCGTAAGTGGCGTGATCTACACGAAGAGCGGCCGAGTAGACCCACTGCTGAAGACAACCTGACGGAGGTAAATGAACAACGGTGGCATGCGGACGACCTTTTAAAGGGGGAGTGTGAGTAACGGTGGATGCTACTGATGAGACATGTGGATATTATGTCTTCTCGTAAATCCGCTTCGCGTCTCTTGAAAAGTGAGATCTATTACAAAATTTGTGGAGTCTCTTTGTAGCATTTGCTTGCATTTGTGTAAAACTCAATAAATATCCAGAAAAGTTCAGGAAGACTCGCTCAAGGAGAAGATGGATATTCAGTCTTGTAAACAAGATGCATATGAGAGTATTGCTCCCCTGTCCAATAGTTTGTAACAGTAAAGTCGGTGTTTCTCTATTAGGCAACTCCGCAGCGAAGGCCTTCTTCCTTTTGCCGGTAACGAAACCCAACAAGGAGTGGATCGGGAGCGTTGCTCTTCCATATAAACCAGTGACGTCGGAGTTCATTCGAAGGATTCTAAGCACGACTAACACAAGTGTATCTTTCCAGAGAGGTAACACTCTGCGCTCTGCACTGGTGCAAACAGAATCATTGACTGTGCCTATAACATTAAGTGTAACGACTGCACCAAGGTCTATATACGACAAGGCCATGGAAATTCTCAGCTGAATCGGGGACTATGGGAGGAAAGTGAACAGGCCGCTATGGTGAAGCATCAGTTGCAGCAGCACCTTAAAGTAGAAGAGTGAAGAACCAAACTCCATCGAAGCTAACTTGAAATTCCCTCAACCCATCAACGCGAGGTTGTAGAAACCGTACTAACTGACAGCAGTCTTTAATTGACACTCAAAACTGATCTGGTGCGCCAATGTGAAGATGTCGTTGTGATTGGTTCTCCGTCTACCTTAGAACTTGCTCACTTGGCCTGATGGACCTTTTGTGCCAAAACTAAACGTTATCCAGCTAGAAAACTACCGATAAGTTGCCAGACTCTCCTGAAACGATGACTTATCAATCGGCTTCAGACTTTTTTCAATTGATTGAAGAGTTTCATTGTGTATTGAACAACGGCAACTGGCTCTTTAATGGGCTCCATGTTATTGTGTTGGTCATGAGTAGCGGCAGCCCGGATCATTGTCGGTTGGTGTCCAAAAATTTAGGTCTCAACACAGATTACCCTTCCTGTGTCTCCGTCCTGTTCAGGCGGACGCTTCACTGATTCTAGTTCAGCTTCTCAGAGAAAAGGGTACCCAACCAGTATCGTTTTGCGAGGATAAGGAGAAAATTGAAATGAAGGTCACGCAGCTGAAGCGATGGGGCATCCAGTTGACCGACGCGGGGTTTTTCATTTTATTTTCAGTGGGTCAGGGACTGTAAGACATTCTAAGTCTAGGCTATCCCTTTGCTGCAGCATCGCCATTGGCTGAGTGACGTCGTCATGTTTCAAGGTCACCGGCGTCTGGTTTTTCTCGTCCCGAGGTCTCCAACAGGGGCGACGGCATTTACTAAAGCGAGTAGACTGACTAGTGGCGACTTTGGTGCTTTGTTTCAGGGTGATGGGCTGACTTGAACTTTGGGTACTTTCCGCCTGGTGCAACGCTGGATGTAGGGGGCTATGCGACGCACACGGTTTTCTGCCATTCACGGATTGATACACATTTGTATCACCTGCAGGATCGAAACTTTCGCCCAATTTTCTCGGGTCGGTTTTATTGTTGTCATTTAGCAACTGCCGTTTACCTCAGGCACAAGCGAAAACAGGGTGTAGCACCGCCCTTTACATTCTCAGCGCGGGGCAGTAAGTTTGTCAGAGCGAGGACTCGCATCAAGTGCCTAATAATGCTTTGAACTGGGTTGTAGATAGAGCATGCACAACCGTCGGAGGAAGGTTATTCCACACAGCAACTACCCGAAATGAGAAAAAATTTGTCTGATGAGAATGTGCGCTCTGAACTTGAAAACCTCCTTACCATGTCCCCGCCGTCTGTTTGTGGGTCAAACTGTTAACCAAACCTTGTTCAAACAGGGCCTAAGTAAGAATTAGGTCTCCTCGGAGACAACCATACTCCAGGGGAAAGGTCAGGCACCACGAGACGCGTTTCATAGTCCACGAATTTAAGGCCAGAAACCATTTTCTTAACGGCTTGTTGGACACGCTCAATGAGGGTTACGTAATTTGTGCGTCCTGAGTAGACAACTTGGTTAGCATATTCAAGAAGCGGTCTAACGTAGACCACACAGAGTATCTGGAAGTCCTTGTGAGTAATTCGGGGGGAGATGCGCTGAATCATCCGTAGAAGGACAGATGCCTTTTCAACAGATTTTTAATGGTGAAGTGAGAAGGATATGTTTGAAGAGAGCCAGATACCCAAATCCTTTTTGGCGTCTATCCTCGTGATGTCTTCTGGTCCATTCTCACCGTGCATGCTAAAGGCGTTCGCTGAGTCTCCTCCGAATGACATATGGACGCACTTTTCTTCATTCAGAGGACCACAGCTTTGCGGCGTCTATATCAATTTGAAGCGCACTGGCATTAGAACTCCAGGGTTTCAGGTCGTCCGAAGAAGGTAGACATGGAATTTCAAGAACGTCTGGAAGGTTTTTTCACATATGTCAGACACAGCAATGGTCCCAGAACTGAGCCTTGGGAAACTCCAATAAGACCGGCGCTGGAGAAGTGTAGGTCGAGGCTATTTTCACTCGGAATGTTCTGTCTGATAGGAACGCCCTAATCCAGTATAGAATTTTCCCTTAAATCCTGTGAGGCTGGAGTTTTATGGAGCAGCGGGACGTGCGTGACTCGACCGAGTGCTTGTGAGAAGTCGAGAAATATGACATTCACTGTGAGTCCCTCGTCCTTCGCGGTCCATAAACACGAGCACGTTCGTCACGCAAGAAAAGTTTGAAAAAGATCCGTGTTGAACTGGAGATACCAAGTTCTTGGAAGTTAGGTGACCTAGAATGACTCACTTCAGAATGCGTTTCATCACCTTGCACGGCTCACTAGTGAGCCTAATAGGCCTGTAGCTGGCGGGTGATAGGCGGTCGCCGGTTCTGTCGGTTGGTATGACAATCGCAGAGGGAAGGTTGCCTCCGCCGAGCGACTGACGAAACATCAGGAGAAATGCTTTGCCGGTGTGAGCGGCGTTTCCTTCAAGATCCTTGGATAGACCTCGTCTGGACCCAACGCGCTGAAAGGGTTTGTCTTGTGCACGAGTTGACGAATGTCCTCCACCGTGAAGACCACATTGGTTAGAGGCCGTTCGTGGACATGCCTTGACAAGCTTGGATGTGACGAGGACGCTGGGGTTGAATATAGACCTGCATAGTGTTCTCTGTAGAACTCAGAGACCACTATTGGATCACTCGTGGGTTCCCCGTTCCTGTCCCTCAAGGAGAATGCGGATGGCTTTTTTCTGCGGCGATGTCTGATGTATTTGAACAGCACATTTCTGTTTTTCCGGGCGAGGTCCAGAATGGTGGCTTGTTTTCGTATGTTCCATTGGTGGATTTCTGATTTACAGCGGTTTCGCGTTCTACGAAATGCCAGCTCATCTGTACCTCCTGTAGTCAACTTTTTGAAAAATAGTTGAGACCTCTTTTCCAGAAGACACCGAATCCTTTTGGGTAGCTTGCGGCTCATCCGACTGAGTGCTGGTTTTCTTTTTGGGACGAACATCGCGTCAGCCTCGTGAACATTCTGGACAATGGTCCTATATAAGGCTTCCACTGAAGCTGGTCCAAGTTTAACTTGTTCAAGAAAAATGCGGATTCCTGAGAAGTCTGCACGGCAGAAGTTGCGAATCCACATTTGAGTTTCGGGATTTGTATCCTAACAGCAGATGAAATCAAAGGTCAGCACACAGTGGTTACTATGTCCTAGTGGGGCGTTAATTATCACCCGATCGATGAAGCGTCTTTTGTTGGTGACGACCAAATCAGGAGAGATGGTTTTTGGCTTGCGCGATGTCTGGTGGATGTGACGACATGTTGAGTCGAAGCGCTCTGTTGAACGACTTTGGTCAGCGTCACTGCAAATAGTCAACTTGATCCGGCGCGCTAAGGCTTCATCCAGGAGGCCTTCGGAGCGTTGAAATCAAGAGATGAGTGAAGTGGTAGCTGGAGGAGAGTCGCTCAAGGGTTTATATGAGAAGTTGGTCATATTCCGGAGGACTCAAAGGGCAACGGTAGATCACACCGAGATGGAGAGAATCGGACCCGCGCAGCGGGATTTGAATCCACAGTGCATCGCAAAAAGGTGCAGGAGTCGTATCGGAGACGACAATCGGGATGGGCAGGGCTGCATGTAAGTACAAAGCAACCCCACCAGCCCTCTCTCGTTTTGCATCAGCTTGAAAAGCAGGGTAGCCGTCTATCGAAATCTCCGCGTCAAAGACATCTGGTGTGAGCCAGGTATCTGTGAGTACGATAATGGACGGCTGTTCAAGACAGACTGACTGTTTAGTATCGCAAAGTTTGTTGAAAAGTCCGAGGCAAATTGTGGACAAGGATTTCAACACTGTTTGTGCTGCCTCCGAAGGTGAGGAGCGGAGAGGTGTGCAACCAGAGAGGTTAGCAGATTTAATAACGTGCTCCGGGTTTGAGGCCAAGACTCTGGAGGGGCCTCTGCGGCATACTTGTCTGCTTCCTGTCTTGCTGGTTCTGAGAGTTGCTTTTCTTTTGCAGGTTTTTTCCAGCTCTTTGGAGCCCGGTTTGCGCGGGTCTTTTACCTTTGGGTGACGTTGCTCTCCCGCATGGGTGAAATTTCCATCGCCGCTACTTGCAACTGGTTCAAAACCACTTTTTGAACGACTGAATTTGCTGTTGTTCAAGGATTTGGGGCAAACATTCGTGTTTTCGGTTTCTTGGGCTTTTTGGCGAGTTTGATCGATAAGATGTCTATGTGATCTCTAAGCGCTGGCTGGCATCACCGAGAAGTAGTTCTTTTGGTGGCGCTCCCATGGGGCTCATTTTCGCAGAGGACTGCACCTTGAAGCCAGCCAGCAGTTTTCTGATTTGACGAATCGTATGTAGCTTGTTTGGCTGCAGTCGCCTTTCTTTCGTGTTTGTGTGGACACCCGAGTCGCCCGCGATCAGCGTGGCCAACTGGGTGTACGAGGGATTTTCCGGTTCAATTTTGCCAGGTTTGTGGCTTTGCTGTCGAGGGGACGACTGTGTCCACAATCGAAGAGGCCACTTTTCATGGAGTGAGGCTGCAGGTTGACAGTTTCACATTCTTAGTGGTTGTAGGGTTATCGCGGCATTCCCCGATGTCGAGGTCATCGCTTTGGGTTGATTTTCGGTAGGCTTCGCTGCTTGTCTCCGCACGTCTGACCCAGCCCAGCTCAGAAGTTGTGACTTGGGTGTAGAGTTCACTGCTGCGCCTTAATCGTCTGTTACGGAAGTAAGCAAGGGTAGCTCTACGTACTTTGGGCGCTGCGTCCATGCGAGGCTTGCCTCCTCCAGAGCATGGCTGCCTTTGGAAGTCGAAGGGTTTGCGGTGGTTGCGTAGAAACTGCAATCCGGAGTCGCGGCCGGTGGGGTCGGCGTGCTTCCAGGAGCACAAGGGGCCATAACCACCATCAGTTTGGCCATAAGTTTAGGGTCGGCTGAAGTGGCCCCAAGCAGAACCATGAAGCACGGCAGTGCGGCAGTGAAGCATCAGTGTCAACACTGATGTTGCTGTCTTTAATGATGATGATGATGATGATGGTGATGAACCATGAAGACGAGAACGGTGTCGTCTGCGTATTCTAGGTAGTCAAGGCTTTTGTCAGTAGATACCTAAACCTCCCAGCGTTATCATCCTCTTGTTGAGCGAGAAATTGAATAGGAATGGAAAGAGTTGTCATCCTCATCGGACGCCACTTTCTGTATGGAGGCTTTTGGATGGTTTCTCGTCATCATCATCATCAAAGACAGCAACATCAGTGTTGACACTGATGCTTCACTGCCGTACGTGGTTTCTCGTAAATTCCCATACATCCAGGAGTCTGGGAATACAAGGAACATAATGTGTTCACAAACGTCTGAGGCATGCCTTGCTGAGTGAACGTTACGACTAACCGAGTCGAAAGTGTCTTGGAAATCCAGTAGTACTGAAATTGCTGGGCGCTTATACATATGGAGCCGTGACTGGTCGTAACCTGTGCCAGGCCGAATTCCTGCGTGCTGCTCCGGTGTCAATTTCTCGCAATTCACGATGAACAAGTGACGTCCAGAGGTTCGTTGACACTTGAATCCAGCTGGTTTCTCTGTGATTACCGCACTCAGTACGAGTGCTTTTTTTGTAGACCGGCATTGCTACTGACTCTTTCAAGTTTTCTGGGTCGGCTTTTTTTTACAAATGGAGGCAAACAGATCAGACACAAGCTGATAGGAAACTCCACAGTTGTGCTTCAACAATACAGGTGCGAAGTCATCAAGACCAGTTACTCACCGCCGCTTGAGAGAATATATACAGTCATAAATCTCTGAAGCTGTAGGTATTTCTAGGTTAACAGCCAGACAGAGAAGCACGCATGGTTGTGCCTTTATGCAAAATCGGAGAAATGTTACCAGGTCTGAATGGATACCAGAATGCAGAACGCACGAAATGGATAGCATGCAACATAGACTGCTGACTCCCGTTAAAACATGTTTCCCATCCGTAAACCATTTTTTAAAAGGATTGGCCATGAGACCAGCAAAGTGAATGGCAACCTGCATGTGACAGAGTACTGGTATTGTTTGGTTGTGGTTTTGCTGCACTGACCATTTCTAGCTGTTGCCTACAGTAAATGACTAGAGTATGCCTCATGGGCTGTACCACGTTCATCTAAGTTTCAAAGGCACAATGTTTTGGAATGTCGGGTGTCTTAGTTTTCACCAACGGCATTGCGTTTACCTCCACAAAATCTTCGTTTCTGTCGACAGAAGAGTGTCCGTAATCTATGTTCTATTTACCGTTCTATTCCCAATCCCATATTAAGTGGAGCGTTTTTGAGGCTTAGCGGAGAGAGGCCTATATCGGGAGTAATCGATACATTCCTCTGGCGTGACAGAACAACATGAATATCCAACTTGTCAAGAACTAAACCACCGACAGATGCACTACCGAATCTGAAAATCCGCCTGTCCATGAATACCATCTCTTCAGCTACGCATTCGTCGATAGCTGGAAGCACCATTACGTAATCACCATTTAGCTGTTATCAAATGCTGTCACTCGTGTGCATGTGCCAGGTCAGTCTATGTTGGCTACGGATTGCCAAAGTGGTTCCGGGAAATGGACACGAGACTATTATACGCTGCACTGGATATGTAACTAGCTAAATAGACGTGTATTCCTCCATTTGTTTCCGCGTCCTTTACCTTTCTCTCGGTGGTGATCTGAGGCTTAAGCACTTCAAATGTTTGTCGTATGCTAACCTTAGGTCTTCCTTTCTGTCCTATTTTTCCCTTCCATTATAAGGCCTTATTCAAATAATTTGACATGGTCGTACGGTAGTGAAGCGCCAGTGTTCTACCCTAGTGCCACTGTCAATAATGATTATAATGTTTCGTGAGATATGCATCAGTGATGGTTCCAGAAATGCTGAAACAGCTGTATATTGGTAAGGTTTTAGCACTGATGGACTTCACTTACGAGATGAAACCCCGGTGGAAAAATTCCGAAACCCCATACTATCAGCAAGAAAGAGGAAGATTCCTATGCAATATAACTTGCTTGAAATCAGTTTGTGGTTGGCAGTATTGAAACGTAGCTCTCAACCGGCAACTCAGTGTCGTATTATACAACCTGGTCCACGGGTGATTTTCAATTGTTGGCCAGCAACTAATCAGCCAAAGGATGTTATAGGGTCTTTCAACAAGCTTTCGGGGTGAAATATAGCAGTTGGTTCGCAGTTCTCAGCGATGTAATGTATTGATTTTGGATCACACCCATCACCCTGAAAGGTTTTGCAATGGTTCTATCTCCATAATGGCCCATGATGGAAGGGTGGATGGTTGTTCTAAGTTCTGTAAGTCTGTTAACTCAAACAAAATAAATCAGCCTACATGGACTTTAAGGGTTTTCTCACATTTCAGGCGTTCTGGTCAGCACGTTTTTTCTTCCTATGACCATTTGTCGTCCCGGACCCCTGTAGCTTTACATCATAGCTACATCTTTGGACGTCCATATTGCCACAGGAACTGTATCGAGCAGCAAAGTCGCATAGGTGTATTGGGCAGTGCGGTTTCCCCCTAATGAAACTCCGGATCAAGCCACTGACGAAACCCGAGCAGTCTGTGGAAGTTAGTTTTCTTACTTGTTCCTTGCGCTAGTTAACTCTAGGTTTCTTCGAACGCTACAACTTCAGACCTGTTCGAGGCTGTTCACTCAGCTTTTGGTGTGGACCCAGCTGGGCAGCGGCTTGTCTTTAAAGGATGTCCTTTGTTGGGTACGCTATTTTCCCATTCTTTCCCTACAGTCAACTTAGACAAGTCTAGGTTGATCTCACAGTATGGAATACGCGATGGAGACAAGCTAACCTTGGTCATCAAACAGGTATCGGTGCCAGACAGTTTCCAGGAGCGTCGACCAAGCTTCGAAACGCTATTGCGCAATCACTTGGCTCATACCTACAGTGAGCGTGAGGTTGAGGTGATAGTGTCGAAGTTTATGCATGTGAGTTTTATATTCCTTCGTTACGCTGCTTGTTATCCCGTTTGTTCTTCCGTTTGTGTTTCAACGAGGAACATGTAATCCGATCAGTACTTGATAAGTATGTGTGATTAGGCCAACGTTGACCCCACCGTATTCTCAAAAGCCGAGCATTCCGCTCATACTTCCAATTATTGAAGGCGCACGGTGCACGTATCATTCCACGGGAAACAATAAACTTCGCCCTCCTTTCATATTTGTAAGTTTCTTGACATGCAAGTGCAAATCGCAGGAGCAGTCCTACTATCCCAGACAGGACAGCATAACGCCTCAACTGATTCAGGTGATCGGGAGCATTTACTGCATTCGATCGCCCCAAGGTTATGGTATAAACAGACCGACTGAGTCCAAACAAGCGGAGTACTGAATTAGCGGTGGACGTGCATGGATAATCAGAATGGGCGAAACTGATGCAAGCTCGATAGCAATCGGTGGCCTTCGTGTGTAGTCAGCAGGCTACAGTGAATTACCAGCCTTCCTTACGGCATCAGTGGAAAGGGAAGTCTCCCCTGAAACTACAAGTGTTTTCAAGCAAAACGAGTCAACCAGCCTTGCCAAACTCAGCTCTATGAGGGGAGACTCATTGCCTGGACTGCAGCGTGCTTCAATAATAAAGTTAGGTATATGACTTTAAACTTCGAAGAAGAACTAACAGCCATTTGGACTAAAAAGCAACGCGTGTTAACCAATATTTGACAAATTATTGATCATAAGTATTTGATGTAATGCGGTTTGCACCATAAGTAAAAATATACAAACTTTTCGTGGTGCCATTAAACCCAGAAAGTGACCAGAAAGTTTTGATTGGCAGGCCATAGTCATTTTCGCTCCATTCTGTGTCACCATCTTTGTTACTCGTAGATAAGTTCTGGTAGCAGTTTACGCTGACGTGCTGGACAAAAGTAGGCCACAGTGAAAGCGGCTAGACTACGTCATAACGCCTGAGCCAGTTTTCACTTGTTAGGAGGAATAAACTAAGACGTTCAAGTTTTATCGGTATTTTCCCCGCTGATGAAGCACTGACTGGAGAGAGATGTATTGTGTACACCAAAGACGTTCGAACGCGATGTTCGCAATTGCATTAACAAGATTGCAACTGCAAGCTTCCGTCTACTAGAGTATGAGAATCCCTGAACGGGACCCACCTAAGATTATTCGTATTACAGAGACATCCAGGTGTTCAGGGTCCTCCATTAGTGGTCGCAGGAACATGAGCCTCGTCAATGTGTCTGTCTTTAGCACTCCAACTATCCTCAGAGGACACAACTGACTGTCGACTTAAGCACGGGTGATAGATGATTATTGAATGATCTTTTCGCTTTTCAGGTTGGCGCTCACGAAATCAGATTGGGTCAGTGGCAACCTGCAGTTTGAATTGTCTTCGATTCAGCTCGTGCACTTCCTGAATTAGAGTTTCACATGTCTCAACCTAAACTTATACGGAAAACAGATGAGTCCATCTAAACTTACTTTTAATCAACTGTCGACCTCACTTTTACGTGAAACTTAATACTGAGACAGTAAACTAGCAGGCTTCTCACAGCTAGCCAGTTGGTTACTCAGCCATAACCTGTGAACCAAGCTACAGTGGTTCGCGCTCATGCAGTTTCTGCACCGATAATGGGCAGATTGAGGGAATGACAGTCACAGGTTTTGCCGATGGACGATGCTCATGTTCCTGCGACCACTAACGGAGGACCCTGAACACTTAGATGTCTCCGTACTACGAATAATCTTAGGTAGGTCCCGTTCCGGGGATGATTCTCATACTGTAGTAGACGGAAGCTTGCAGTTGCGATCTTATCAATGTATTTGCGAATATGGCGTTCGAACGTCTTTGGCGTACACACTACATCTCTTTCCAGTTAGTGCTTCGTCATCGGAAAACCGCCTATTAGCTACAAGATAGCCATGGCAACTCCTGTGCGTAAGAAGGAATCTTTGAAATATCAGGCGTCGTTGGAGAATCTCATCTTACTGATGTCCATATTCCAGCCATACAGCTTGTCTATCGAAAATCGCGGTCCGCAGTGGGCACTGTCACATTTCCTTTCGTTTTCTTCGGCTCTCGATGGAGAGATCAAAACTGCAGGTGTACTCTTTTCAGTGGTTTGCATCAAGGCTTTTTGTTACAACTTCCCACAAATGGATGCTTGCAGATGACGAGTTTTCCAACGAAGCCCAGTTCATAGGTTTGAGTAGCTGTAAGTCGTCATCAACACCAAACCAAACATTTTACTTCCGCGTTTCCTAGACTAGTCAGGTCACATCCAATTACCACATGAGGTCCAAGTACAAGTTGTTAGCTGCAGAATTACGACCTATCGGAATTGTGTGATTCCCTACGCGACCACTATCTTGTTAATCCTGACGCACTGCATAATGCACTCGTGTCACGCTTCCTCGTCAGCCTCTTTTGACTGTATTTTTGCTACATTACCGACTAAGTACCTATTTCTGAATTGTTACTAGTTTGTGTGGTAAAAATTCACCTCCTGGACTGCATGACATGACCTGACTACTTGGAAGTCTGTTTTCTTCAATTTCCCTCCATGACCCTCATTTCCAAAGCTAGTTAGTATCAATTAATGCTAAAGCAGGTTGCGAGCTGAAGTAAAGGCGGTTTGTCACTTTTTTGGGACCATGCCGTTCCTACGGTGATCCGACGTTCTGAGTGGTTTTGTGGACTCCAGTGATCTTAGCTTCTCACGAAGGTTCACGAGGATGTGTCATACTAGAAATCATACAGCCAGAAAAACAGTAAGAGGACCAGTATAATTGGTTGCATTCCTATCTGTCGGTCTACTGTCACAGGCGGATTGAAGTGTTACCATAAGTTTGCTGAAAGGTTTATCCTTTAGTGTGCCTCTACATCTGATAAGAAACGAGTTTATCATTTTAGCATGTAGATTCTATGCTGATGTCTCAGCTTACTATTGTGCCCATTAAGGCTCCTCATTTACGGATCAGATGTTCAGGTCTCCGTAATTTTTGTTTGCTGAAATGCTTACTCCACTGTTCCGCACACCGCCTCATTGTGTATGCATAGTTTCATTTCTGTCCCATTTCTGATACCGTCTTGCCTTTTTTCTGAAGGTATCCCCAGCGCTGTGTGTTATTGTTTTTCTTTCAGATTTTGTTCACGCGCATCAATGCAATGAGCTTGAATGACATTGAACGTCTCGCAGAAATATGGAAGCAATCGGATGGATGACAATGATCGTTATGCTGAAATTTCCGGACGTAATCGGCTTTATGGACAGACGCTCAGAATACTCGTCTGTACATTGAATCTATGTTTCACACTGTACACACAGTCCACAAAAGGCGTTTTATAGTTTAACACAGTTTAAGATACCTCTTTCCTGGATTGGGTCCGGTTATCTAGACTTCACCAAAACTTATTCGCGGCCATGTTTCTTTTGTCAGTCAACGACATATACTCAGGTCGATAGCTCCAAGAGGGACCTCAATAAAGGTTTAAGCCACGCTGAAAACGATTACGGTATAGTCGCTTACGACCATTGTTTTGCCCTCTGAACTCAGCTCAGCTCAGCTCAGCTCAAATAAGCTAATAAATCAGCGACCGTATATTCAGCATGAACTACTTGCATTTCCCTGAACAGGTTTTCGGCAAATTACGTCTCCAAGAAAGCTTGATATAGCTCGGAGAATTAGTCATGAACTTCAGGCTGAAGGGCCTACCCAACTTCCCGATTGTTGCTCTCCGGTCATGGCCAAACTGACAGCTACTCATCCTCGATACATTCATCGGGTTGCAGGGCATCTTTCCACTTATGGAATTCTGCAGCTAACTTCGGTTTGCACATTGCCGTGAGAATCAAGCAAACCATCAGCTGTCTCGTGGGAAAGTATCCCCAACAGGAAACTTAGCTGCACTGTTGTATGTCGATTCATAACCTGCAGAGTCTAGTTCAGGCTCCATAGCCCTCATAAAAGTTCAGCGTTGTCTTTTACAGGAGAACATGCGAACGACCAGTGTGGCTTTTCTAACTCATCGTCTCGAGCATCCACGTGGAAGGCATATATATATATATATGCCTGAAAGTTATTATTTAGACGATTCCAAGTTGGAGAAGAATAGCCTTGCCCGTCGGTTTACAGGTTCTAGGTGTTTCTATGAATGATTCAAAACATCCCTGATGAAAATCTATCTTTAGACCTAATGGGGAGGATGTGGATTTTCAATCTTGATTTGATTATTGAAAACTGGGGCAATGGAATTGCTCAGCTCAGCGAACAAGCAAAGGACCATTGAAAACTCAGCCTGCACAGTAGATTATGAGACTTCCTACGTCGACCAAAACTCAACGCATGGTAGAGGAGGTTCACTGATCCACTCCACCAGCCAGCTGCACAGATTACGGATCACCTAGCGCATGACACTTGGCTGCATGCGGAGTATCCAATAACGACAATAGTCCTACACTGAACGCAGAACTTTTGGCCCCACGTCCACCACTACCCATTGTGTATAGTTGAACAGACAGAAACTGCCCACAGATAATACGGCGTAGATTTACCAGCATTTGTCAGGATTGTAAAGGATTGTCTGCCAACCATTCAGTGCCTTGTCACCAGCCAAAGTCCACCATACTGATGGTCACGTACCATCAGCATTGCTAAAACTGCACAGATTCGAAAGGAACACAAGATAAATTTGCTGCGAACTTTTGACTAAAAGGTCGGTGGTTTCAAACGGTTTCTGCTATTAGATCGCCTACTTTTTTGGGTTTATATGTCAACTGGAACTAAGAGACTGACATGTCCGAACTCCTGCCCAAAATTCCAATAAAGCAGGCTTTTGGCTGTACCGTCCTCGAGACAAGAGTACTCACATTCAGTCTCTTGTACTTTTTAAGACCAACCTAATTTTAAGGCACCATACCAAGCCTGAATTTGAGCAATGAGAGCTGTATTTTTTGATGCCCTTATATCCTTGGCATTTTTGTGCTGCTATACATGTGTTATTCCCAAGTATTCGTCTTCTTTCTCAACTTGAGCTTTTGTATGTGCATCTTTGTTCCCCTTGTTGTCGAGTTGTGCTTGATTGGAGTTTCCATCTAAGTTGTTTGCATTAGGTAATGTCTGTCCGCATCACATTTGTTTGCATCAACGTCCGATGTATCTGCAGTTTGGCATCACATGATGTTTGTCCTAGTAGGAACGTTCAACTGTATCCAATACATATGAAGTCCTGATTCCTGAATGCTTAAGTAATGACGAAAGTTGCTCATATGCTGCGAAAAATTAAACGGAATTGAGGTTTGGTTTTACACTGTGAGGCAAACACTGGTTTTCCATTTATCACTCGTAGTGTATTACCGTGCAAAACTGTAACAGCACTGCAGGCTTGTAACCTTGCTCGTAGCTGTAGGTGTACTGGGTCTAGATCTTACCAAGAATACACTGCAAATGCATTGCCCAAAAGTAGTATGAAGTCGAAAAATTAACAGAAAACAACGGGCAATTTATCGGTTGACGGCTGTCGACCATATGGTACAAAATTAAAAAAAAGTCCTCAATGCTCTTGGTATGCGATTAGGACGATTCCAGGACGTGTATTCTATGGCAGCGTAGAACGACTGTGGTATGACCGGGACGGTAACTGCTGGGTTACGGAACTAATAAGTAGGTTTGGGCTGGGGGTTGTGCGATCTCCAAGAGTTGTGATTAATTCGGAGCTACTACAACTGCGGACTGTGTTTACACCCTAATAATAGTCACGAAATCTGACCCAAGACATTCCGATGAACAATTCACTGATGTCGAAAATTGCATTATTTTGAAAAATAAACGAATCTGCTTACCAATTTATTTTGCACACGAGTAGTTTCCGGTATGAAAGCGTACTGCAGCATCTCGAATATCATACCAACTGAAACATGAGGCGGCCTGGTGCAGCACATTCAGTTGCTTAAGAACATCGTAAACGAGAGATTTAGCCGGGATTCAAGTGAACCTTCCGTGAGAACCAAATTGGTATGCAGATGAGCGTACTTGTCAAATTTCGTGCAATTTGGGTTCAACTAAAAAACAAAGTTGACGGAAACTCGGGGACTGCGCCCACTTGATGAACCTGAAGGGAAGGGCGAAACCGGTGGTGGGCTGTGAAAGAGCTTTCAGCAACCTTATAAGTAGTTTCCTTCATAGGTTCAAAGTTGACTTGTTCTGGGATTCCAGTTCTTATTATTGTCTTATCGGAATGCAAAAGCCTAGACAAGCTACGGGAACGGATACTGTTCTTAATATACATATTTTACAGAAGCTGTCTTCTCTGTGATAGTTGTTCACCGAGTACTCTCAAACGACAAGCATCCTGTTTTGCGCCAACGACGGTCTCCTACATACGAGTGTAAGACGTGGATTACCCTCACTGGCTGAGCGGTTAGAGGAGAACAACAAAGTCACGGCGAAACCATTTTTTACATTGACTTCGTCCGCAATGGTTATACTGTAGAAGGGCATTAAATAATGTGGTGGACTGGAAACATCGTAAGTAGGCTGGCTATGTGCAACTTGCGCCTTTGAGTAAAACGACATAATGGTAAGTCTGTTGGTGGACTGAAACTGCTTCAGGCCAATTGTACTAATCTTTCTTTGTCATATTGGGGTGAAACAGTTGAAAATGACTGGGATTCCTCGAGCCACTACTGATCAGTTTCTAAAAGCCACCATATTACTCGCAGAATTATCTCTAACTAGCCCTGAAGCTATCCTGGTTTTCTAATGAGCCCTCTCATATATGATGCTTTTGCACAGGTCCCAACTATTTGCGAATGACGAGTATGTGGAACGGTTTCACCCTGTGTGCGAGTTGATGTACGACTGATTAGTGGCCCGAATCTTGAACCTGCACCCAATGCTAAAGTGGCACTGGAGGGATCAGCAGGAAAGGTGTAACATCTAATAAAATGCTTTTACTAGCGCAGTGGTGACACATTTGGCCCTCACGAGTCACGTGATTAATTCTAATACCGTTTTTCGAATAAACTGTCAAGCGTCTATCTATATCCCAAGATCCGTTCAATATCAATATCTGACCCCAGCTGAGGCAGTTGTGATTCGCTCATTCGCTCCGAGTCTTCGCTCGGATTGAGCCTTCCACGGTTTGCTCACATGACCACCGGTCACTCAGATCGGCCGATCGTGACGTAAACAGTTTTCACATTTCTACCCGCAGACTCCACTTCATCCTTGTTTTACTTGTATGATCACTGGTTTTTTATTTTTGTTATCCCTCGATCTTTTTTGACCAGGAGAAAAGATTGCGGACACATTGATATTTGTCAACTTGTTTCCTGAATTTTTTCGACTCTAATGCATGAAAATTTGCTTTCAGAAATTACGGTTAACCATGATGCCTGTGATGAGCCCACAACAGTTTGCTAAGAGTCTAAGTGATCTAATATACGTTCTTCATTACTACTCATAGGATCGATGAAAGTCCTGGACACCCGGCAACCGGTTTCACGCTTTTTAGCGATCATCAGGTAGCCTAACACCCCGGATTTCCTTTTACTTAACTGTAATTTTCTTCCAATGAGTAATGAAAACAAGAGCAACTTATCTAGAACAGAAGGATGTGAACAACAGCAAATTTTAATTAATGATTTCCTGTGACTGACTTTCCTCAGTCCGACAGTTTGAAATGGAGTCTTCTAAGCTTATGGCGCACAGATTCAGACGCAATGAGAGGCCTAAACACTCGAGTGACTAGCATTTTGGGACCTACTGGTAATGAGGAATATGGATTAAAGTCCAAGTAATCTTGAGACGACGGCAGTGAAGCATCGGTGTTGAGCACTGACGTCATGCTGTTGACGATAATGATGAATCTTGAGACGTCTCTGTTTTTCGGCGAAGCAGCGAATCGGCAGTTTGGTATTCATTTTAAGGGTAAGTAAGTTTAAGGTAAGCAGATCAATCGTGAAGTTCAGTAAGACTATCTTGAAGAAAATCGGAATTCGAGGACTCGGATCTCGAACAACCAAATAACCATCTTCAGCGTAACTGAAAGCAATGAGGAACCTGCTTATTGGAAGATTCCGACATTAGTGGTAGTTTTGCCCGCTGTCATAATTATCCTTTGGTTGTTCGCCGCTACAACTCCAGTTGGTCCAATATGGATTGTTGCTTTTAGAATACGGTCTCGTACATGCATCACGTTGAATGCCATTCTTGAGAACCTGATTATGCACATTATAGTCCTTCAGTGCCGTTGTTCTGAGTTCGCATCCTCAGGCTTCAAGAGCTCCGTAGGCTTAAGAGAGGATTTGAGCGTAAGCTCAAAGCGGAATCAATTGCTAGGTTGCTTCATATCACAAAACAGCTCGTCTGTAGAAAAGCCTTATCAAGCACTCATTGTGTCTCAAATTCTACACGTAGTTCCACACCACGCAGTTTTGACAGGGTGCTGCAGGGAGGTTCTGTTCACTAGACTTTTCTGTATGTTGCCAAACAACTTTGGTACCGTCTGGGTTTGGCGTTCGTTGACCGATAGTTTCACCGCTTGCGACCCCTGATTCTTGTCGTGCCAATCTTAATTCCAGCTGCCTTCAATACAATGCAGTCCATCACCATTGACTGTGTCTCACGTGTAAACATATTTGTGCTATCTTGTAAAATTTGGACCATTGATATTGACTATGGCAAACCACACTGATCCCCTAAAGAGGGGCAGACTATTTTCTGGATAGCCATCCCTCCTTGGAGGGAAATACACTGCACAAGAACCTTCAAGATATCAACCAAAAATGGCATATTTTGACTAGTTCCCTTCAGATGGGGAAAGCTGCAACCAGATTATCATACTACGGGTGCGGGAAAACAGTCACTGACTCAAATATGTTAGTCTGCTCGGATATTTCTGGTTGAATGCCGGAGTGCTGAAGTTCGTATCCCACAGTCACTTGGTAGAGACTGCTTGGTCCTCAATCTACATACTACCGCAATCAATGAACTGAATGTGTCCCTCAGCTCTGTTTTGACTTTGAATTGTCCTTAATTCAGTTAAATTTTTCTGTTGCAGCTCCCATAATTTGGAACACGTCTCGTTCCCCTGGGCCTTCTCTACTAGTCCGAATCAATGTTTTCCCGTGGCTTACGTGCTGAAACACGTAGCAAAACAAAAGAGGATTTAAAACGCGTCAATAAATCAAACGGTCATGTCCGAAATTGGTGGGTACATTTTGTATTTCTCGTTGGTGGCGGTATATTTACTCGGCACCGGTTGCGTAGCTCATTTAGGTACTTTTTGTATCAAACTGTTTTGTGATCTTGCATGGAATTCGATTGAGACAAGTTAGCAGGAAAGTGATATGGTTTTAGCTGGCACGTTTCTCTGTCTGTAAGGTAATTGGATTGAACGTCTGGGTCGTGCAGGTGATATTTGTAGTCGTCTAATTCGGACATCATTTGCCCTTATTGAGGTGCCAAATTACTGAAGCATGCTGGTTCTGTGACACTAGTATTCAACTAGCCATCGTTTAGATGTATTCTAACTCTTGATTCAATCATGCGACGTTGGCTAACTTTGCTGCAAATGACCAGCGGTGCCTTTAGACTTACGATTAGGTTTATGTTTAACTGGGTATCCTTCTAGGTCCCCAGGGAACATTAATGGGTGTGCGAGAAACCACGTGGTTTACCCCAACGGAAATACGTTTGAATTACGACTATGGTCATTGCACACAATAACATCTCGGGTAGTTCACACTCACCACCTGGTGGCTTGTTCAGCATGGTTCAGTTGCTGTTAAACTAACCTTCAGTTTGTCTATGATGTCCGTCACTCGCAGCAAGACTTGAATGCAATCTGTATGGGGCCCGCTGCCGATCATTACGCATGGACTCTGTTTCGTTCAGCTGTAAAATCCTTTCGGTACATAGCTGCCACGCTACCCGAAGGAAGCACGAGGGCAGAGATGCTGCCAGGTTGCGCAAGCCTAGACGTGAGCAGTGGAGATGCTGGGTTTAGGTTTGAACCATGGACCTTCTGGTCAGTAAATTCGCGTCTTAATCACTTGGCTGTCTTGAGCGTGGACACCTGTAATTCGGGACATTCATATGCAATCGGTCTATGCTGATGGCAGTTGAATCAGCAATTAGTCGAGCTGCGAAAATGTCACCGTGCTCTTTTCTTGGCTTTCTCCTGTCCGTTCATTGATATGTTTTTCTCGCACTCTTGCCACTGGGTCATATGAACACAAATACGTGTTCTGCCACTCTGCTGACTTGTTAATAACAGCATGCTTTCCTTGGGACACCTCCCCAGAGCATTATAGCAGTTTGGCAGAAGTCACAACGATGTGGATTTTTATGCTGGACTGCGTTTTCGTATCGCTTCTTCATTGACACCTAGTCAATATAATTTCAGGACATCCCTTGATAGGTCGAGTCCAGTAGTGCTTTGATCATACACAGTGAAGCTAATCCGTGGAGCACTGGTAGCTATGTATTTTCTATTGGTTTTCCATAGGAGCGTGAAACGTAGTGTTAGCTGTTAAGAGCCGTGCGTAGCATTCACTCGCACACTGTATGACACCAATCTGACGCAGTATCGCCACGACTCAGCTGTGCTGAACGAAATAAAACATAGTGCCGCCTTGTCCCCACGGTGCTCATCATTGGGTCTAGTGGGGCCGATATACGTCAGATGGTTTTCCGATGAAATTACTCATCGCACTGCGAAGGGTTTTGTATGTTGTGTTGGTTGCTTTTTGCAAGGGGAGGCGAGATGGCTCGGTGATGAGAGCGCGAATTTACTGACTGAAAGATCCGTGGTTCGAACCTGACTTCTGTACCTCGCCTTCTCCTGTCTAGGTTTGGGCAGCCTGTCATTTTCCCAGTCCTTGTGCTTCCTTCTGGTAGCGTGGCAACTAAGCACCGAAGGGTGGTACAGCTGAACGATTTTTTTGCTTTGTGTACCTTGGGTCATGTACTTCGGCTATCCCTTTCCGCCCGTTCATGTGTAGTGTTGGATCAACCTGACGTAGTCAATCGTTGGTTTGGCAATGAAGCGTTGAGGGCTTGACTAGCAAAGTCAGTCACGTTAACAACTGCAATCTCTCTGTTTGGAGCACTTGGGACGGGACGTGATAGTGACAGTTACGTGGCGAATAGCGTTCTTACCTAATACATTTTGTCTTTACCACGTACTTATCGTAACCTATGGCGTAGCATTTGAGAACATTCGGGTGCTAATCTCATTGCAGTTTGCCGTAATTTGGCTCATAGCTGGGGTCAAATGAGATTTCTGACTGAGATTCAGTATAATCTCCCGTTATCACTAAATTAATTTTCAAATAAGTGTATAAATGAACCTAAGTAGCAGTTGATGCTCATGCAAGAAACAGGGTCGAGGGAAAATCGGAGACTGTGCCTAGCTGAAGAGTCCTAAGAAGGGTGAAACCGGTTGTCGGAGTCTAATCAACCTGATGAATAGTGGCATATCGTACTCACAAAGTGGCACTGTTTCGGGGCTACAACCAGCTTCTATCTGGGCTTTATAAACGGATTCATTCAATCGGGTCCATTGGTTTGTCTAGTTGCTGATGGGTTTGCTCCTATCTACATTCTATTATGCGTGTCTCATCAATGCTGATCCAGGGAAAAGAAATGGGTTGCGGTGAAAGATACCTCAATGCTGGTGTACAAATGGATTCCCTCACTGGCGGTGGACGCTGCCCACTTGAAACGAACCTCTTTTAACAGGCAGGCATCTGCTACGCACAACACACATAACACTGGTGGCCTACTCGCATCCTTCGGTCGTTCCAAGCCGGTTTCCGAAACGACTGTTTGTAATGATACACGTAATGGCACAGACACAACTGACGAACAAGCATCTCAAACAGCCGTACAAACGTCCAAGTCAACTGAGCCCCCCGCGGAAGATGATAAAAGCGGAAATACAGGTATGCATGCGAACAGCTATGCTAAATTTTAGCGAACCTGTTTCCCTCGATATATTTTACTCCATTACTTCTCGTCTTTGCTTCTGTACAACTTTGGAAACAAGGAAATCCGGTCTTATTCAGGGCGCACGAAACGCCTTTCCCTGGTTCTTTATCAAGTGGCTGTTGATCTGTTCGCCTACTTTGCTACTTATCTTGCGAATTTTTTGTCGGTGGTCTAGGTGACACCGGTAATGAGCGCCCTGGTGAGCCAAACTCGGTGAACAGATCAGTGACCGGTAAACGCGCCGAAGCTATTGATTTTCGACAAATCGTTCACCGCTTGTCACAGTCACATGTTCGTGTTTGAAGGAGAGAGTCGTTGAATGGAGCATCCTACCTTGGATATATATATATATGTATATAATATAATAGAATATAAAAAATGAGATCTCCAGTTCTTCCTACGCAGTCACCTTTTACTATTTCAGCTAACTTCGGTTGTTCTGCCGTGGTCCCACGATCCAGTCAGCTGTGTAAATCCTCTGTTCTAGTCTTGTGACTCACCTTCTACCCAGGTACTCTCAGTCTCTCAGATCTAGCCGCTTAGTGGGCCAAAAAGCATGTGTATTTCCCTTGTCTAATTTATAAATTCTGCATGGATTTTTTCGCTTTTTCAAATTGTTTCAGTGCAAATCGCTGTGTAGGAACCTTTTGTAAAACTGATGTATATTTTCTTGCAATTTGTTCAGTGAACTACAGTTGTTTTTAGGCAAAGTTGGAGTCTTTCGGGTAGAATAACAAGTGGTTTGCAATCCTCAAGGATACTTGGTAAATGACGAGGACATATCAAACAGCCTGGTTAACATCCCCAACGGTTTAGTTGAAGACCTAACGTTTAGAAAATTTTTTGATGCGTTTAGTTAGGTTGTTCTCGGTATGCGCTTTGTTTCGATATCAAACTATCGCGAGTGAAGACACCTTAGACCACCTGATGAATTTAATGTACTGATCTGGATTTCCTCTTGTCTCTGTGTTAGTACCGTTCACCTTAGTAGTTAGTACAGCATCTGCTCAAACTGCTCGACGAGGTGACGCGTGCCCCGTTGAAGCCGCATCAAAGAATGGAGATTACAAGGAACTACCTGATACCGAGGCTGACATATTCGCTCGTGCTTGGCCAAGTCCACCGAAACACGCTCAAAAGGTTGGACAACTACATCAGGCAATCTATTCGCGGCTGGCTACGTCTACCGAAGGATACCCCGATCAGCTACACCCATGCCGGTAAACAACATGGGGACTTGGTATCCCAAGTCTGAGTGCAACAATCCCGATGCAGCGGAGAGTGCGTATGGAAAAGCTCCTTTCTACTCAGTGCCGAGTACTACGCAATGTGGTCAACGATTCCGCATTTGGCAAGATTGTTCGGGATCTCAGCCTTCCCCATGGTTCATGCGTAAACACCAAGGAAGAACTGGTGGCTGCTTGGGGTGATAGCCTGCACAACAGCGTTGACGGTCCCGGTTTACGAGAGTTGGTCGCTTCGCCTCTTTCTAATCGATGGCTCGTATTTCCAGAAAGAGTGTTTCCTC
Source organism: Clonorchis sinensis (assembly GCA_003604175.2). NCBI lineage: Eukaryota > Metazoa > Platyhelminthes > Trematoda > Opisthorchiida > Opisthorchiidae > Clonorchis > Clonorchis sinensis. The sequence continues at coordinate 133,000,542 of CM030370.1, forward strand.
GGATATTTATCCGCGGTATCCAGCTCCGATGCAACCTGCTCAGGACGAGAGTTAGAAGCGCTCGACATGGTCACGGTGGCCAGACGATCTTATGTCGTGGAAACTGTGGCCAACCAGAGAGTTTGGTGCATATTTTGCAGTCCTGCTGGATCACGCACGACGCCAGATGTGCTCGTCATAATCGGGTTGCAAGGGAACTCGCAAAACGCCTCCGTCGCCTGGGATACACCGTCTTTGAGGAGTTGAGAGCACCAACTTCGAAAGCCTTCATCAAGCCTGACCTGATCGCCGTTCGGGAGCGCCGAGCGACTGTAATAGACGTCAGCATAGTCTCGGATGGGCGCGGAATGACTGTGTGGAATGAGAAAAAGCAGAAGTATGGTGCTGATGAATTTTCCCTCGCCATAATCTCAGCTCTACGTGCTATTGGTTGTGATGTGGACTTTTTGGTCCACCAACCGATGATCATCTCTTATCGAGGGATCTGCTTTCCTCAATCCGCCAAAGCTGTTATCGGACTGGGACTTTCTAAAGTCACAGTCAGTGACTTGTGTTTGCTCGCCATTGTGGGTTCTCTGCGTACGTACGACACTTTTATGCGTGGCACATGGCGTTGAATGTACATTCTTGCCATTGAATCTCACACCAGACCCAGTATGACGGACACTTTGTGCCTGATGTGCGAGTCTTGACTGTGCTAGCGCTTACCGCGCCTTGAAGAGCACTCAGCATTGTTTGTCCTTTCTTCGGTTGTTAGACTTTACACGCATGTTTCCTTACCAAAATTCTTACGTACGTTGGGATTCATCCTATCTGACTGGAACTGTTGGTTGCATGACTTCGAATGAGACATTTCTCTCTTTTATCTCATATTATCCTGTAACCCTTTCGCATTCATCGCTTGCATTCACTTTTTATGTCTGTGACCATGCTCTTCAAAAATCAAACGATAGTAGTAGTAGTTAGTACTGTTCACCTTCATCAGTGAAGCCGAATGCAATGTAAACAGTCAACAGACTCAAGCAGCTCCTCAGCCATAACCGAGGGTTGGAAGTGGCAATTATAGTTCCAGTGTAACGCTCATATAATAGAAATAGTTGAACGAGCGTTTTTAGGATAGTAGTAAAAAAAATTGAGTCAACGTTGGACCTGTTGGAGAGCCTGGCGCCACTGCATTTCTTCGGTAGTAGATGGTGCGCACAATCATGTTGGCCTGTCGCCTCCGTTGAATAGGTGGTCTTTTGTCATCGTTTCCTCGGAAGATTTTCCAGTTCTCTTATATATGTATATTCTTCCACTTTCAGAGTCCGTATCGTTGGATGAGCCACCGCATGACGAAGTTTTGCAGCTGGAACCTTCCGAAGCAACCGGTGACTCCAGTGAAATTCCCCCAGTCCTTACTCTCTCTGGTGAGATGGTTGCTGAAGTTGCAACAGAACAATGAAGCACTGCATACGGCTAAATTTTTTGTATAATATCTGTACAGTCTACGTCCGTCTACCGGTTGTACTAACAATTACACACCATTCACTGATGCCACTGTAGACCTCACAAACCCCACATTCAATGTTTGTGCTGCAGCTGGTATTTCTCATGTATGTGAACCATATTTTACAACCTAGGGATCGGTCCGTTTTGGTAGGCATTCTTCACTTTTTCAACAGCTTCTATTGACCATTTCATGTCAAATCAACTAACAAAGTTGGCATAATACAGCCTAGTGGCTTCACTTGTTGTATTTCACGTGACATTGAAGGGTGGATTGAAGACACCATGCGAGTTTATTACACTGCTAATCGACCACTCTTGGCTGAATGTTGTAGTGTTGTGTATTCAACCTCGAACCTATCTAGTTTTTCATGATACGCGCATTGTAGACGATTTCCAACGGGGGCGAAGCAGCCCTGCAGTGCTTCTCAGCATAAGTTAGTTTTACTTACAGAATGAAATCTATACTGTAAAGAATACTAGGCTTTTAATGTATGAGGACGTGCAATCCAAACGGTGAGCAGCTTAGCGATGAGCATAGGGGACGAATTGCACTTCTTGAATAAATGGGGAATGAATATCATATAATTTGTCGGGCTCTTGGTTTGGAGGCAGAATTTATACGGGACTAGCATCCTCATCATACCAGGGATGATTTCGTGTAAGTAGAGAATTCGTCCGTATGTGGAGTTGGTCTTTGTGTATGGGTATCGTATTACCTGGTCTAGTTTGACTCTACACTTGCCTTTTGTGGGTAGTTACGGTACCACGTCGATCGATTTTGTAGCTATCTGTTTTATGGAGATACCGTCCCGCTGTTGGAACAGGCCAGGTACCAGTTGGATGAATGGAACAGGAGTCTTGGTCTGTGTACACCAGTGTGTTTCAGTGGGGGCGATTACAGTCATAGTGGGATGCTCAATGGCGAACGGGAAAACATGAAGAAGAAGATTAGAGAGTGAGGAAAACTGACGTGGATGGGGTGGTTTATTACACGTGTGCAGTGCAAGGGGTCCTCTTGAACAGGCCTTATGTTTGCCTGCATTCACCCAGTCGATGAATATGCAGAATGAACGAATCCGAGTACGTCTGGTAACTCAGCTCTCAAAGGTTCATTACATTCTGAAAAGAAGAATGTGCATTGTCAGAAGAAGTTTGGTTGATTCATACTAATTTGAGCAATATCTTATTTTTCAATTGACAAGAATACTGGTAACTGAGGCTGTAACGGCGGTGGTTTCCGGCACTGCAAGCTAAGATGGCTGGACCACATGCGATTCATGCAGAAACGAGCGCTGTCATCCATGCCTCAGTCGGAGTAACTGAAACCTAGAGATGGACAGAATTTGACACGACTGAGAGAAATGGAGGATGGTACGAAATGACTGAGTGGTGTTCGTCTTCTGGGATGGGATCCACGTGACCATCCCTGTGCTCGACTGGAGACACTAAACGATGTGGCGGCTAACCGATATCAGTTTTTCAGTTGGTATGCTATTCGAGATATCTTAGTATATGTTTTCTTCAGGGGACACTATTGGTAATGTCGAAGCGTTTTTAGCAACCTTATGAGTAGTGTCCCTTCGAAAAAAGGTCGATTTCCCTTCTTCCTGCACTGCCACAAATTTTCGACCTAACTAGATTCTTCACAATAGATTCTAGGTTTAATGTACGGGAAATTTCGAGCATGAATTTCACCTGAAACGAAATCTAAATCCAGTTGATGTGACACTGGATGATATCCAAGACTTACGTTCCGTCCTACTCGTGTTTCTTCTGTTTATTGTGCGTGGCAGGAAGCTGTGACCCTTCAGCAGAACACCACACTACCACACTACCATATGTCTCCCATTTTTTAGGAAAAAGGTGGCAAACTTGTAATCTGTATGTTTCAATGTAACTAAGGACCTTTGTGGTGTGTTGCTACGTCAGGTATACACCCATGTTGGGGCTGGTTTGGTGGCTGTCACAGGTACACATGGATCGGCGTTGATCAGTCTTTTCCAAGCACACAGCTAGACTGCTAGAGTATTTTGTGGAAGTTCCAACCTATTGTGCTGTGAGCTCTTGACTAGATCAAGTAGTCCTGTATTTCCCTTCCTCCATTTTTCTTTACTGTGCGCATTTCCCGTAATTTTGGGGGACTGGGACCTTAAAGTTTTGTTGCAACATCCTCAGTCATCACCAGTTTGCATCAAATTACAGTGGATTAATCGTCTCCGAACCTGACTAACTGGTTGATTAATCGTTTTGATGGTTACATCTCATCCCGTGACTCTTTTTAAATCTGTTATTCACGCAGAATGCCTATTCCAAAAGCTTTGCTCGCTCTGTGGGATGTCGTATTAAGTGGCTGGATTCGATACAGCGAAGAACGTTCAGGAAACATGAAAGTGGCCGGCAGTTTGCTCTCGTGCCCTCAGGTTACTTTCGATCGCTACTGGGGACAGTATCGTATCACAGAACTAACACATGCACGAAAGCAATCGAACTTTTTAGAAAACAGGTTTCATTCTGATGAGGAGAGCAGTTCAATCCGATTGAGTCACTGAAGTTTTCTGAGAAGCCGTCCTGTGCGGTCCTCTAATGAAAGTGTTGGGATTATCACTGTCAACCCAAAGTGCTTCATTGCTAGTCGTGTTTAATACGGTTTCAAGTGAATGATACAGTCTAGTTCTGTTGCACGAATCTCAGTTTCGCTTACTTATTCGAAGATACCGCTTCCTTATATCAACTTGGCATTAAAGGCTTCCTCATCTGACGAGAGATAGTCCTATGTTTCTCTGTTCCTCAGTTTAGTTTCATCCATAAACAATATTTTTCTCCGGTGATCACAACTGTTCGGACACATAATTTTTCCGAATACTAGGTTTCTGATGAATTTTCTTATCCAGCCGGATTTCCTACTTGAATTTCGAAACGATTTAAGTTTTTTGTCGTTTTTACGGAATATCGGTGGCTTTTGGGATTGGACGTGCTTTCTGGTGGTGGTTCACAATTTCAACGGAAACCTCTTTTCCACTCATTTGAACTTTCGGGGTCAGACTGCGTCTTATGGTATCAAAACCTTTGCATTTTTCAGGTCATATGTAAATTTAGTGAAGTTTGCTCACTCAGTAAGGAAGTTGTTCGAAAGGCACACTTTTACAAGTCCCGGATCCCGCAAGGTGGCATGTCCCCAATTACATCTGAATGTTCTCCTCATCGGGATCCATTTGTTGTTTGGAAATTTCGACGACCTCTAAGGGTGAGCTCGTTTCCTGCCGAAATTTGGATTTCTTGTCTTAACTTATAATCATTTGGCATTTGGTATTTTGATAGCGAATACTAGACTGTTGAGTACTACCCTGTCCTTGCTTTGCTCTTACCTACTTCTGACAGTTGGCAGTTACAGCAGATTTGAAAGTTTGTTCTTGGCGTAGCTTGGGTTAGGCAACGCGGTACGGTTTGCTTCGTAATTGTAAAGTCTACTACGTAAGCAACTATCTTGGCTTCCCCCTCTGTTCTGCAAGGTTGTTCTGTGATGGACCGCACCCCAGAGAATAATGCGGTTATCACCACACCTTTGTGCCTTCTTCCGTTGGTATGGCAGCTAGACACCGAAAGGGTGCTACGGCTGAACTACTTACTACCCCCTCACTGTGTGAGACGCGCAATTAGCCACACCTTTCGATAGCATCCATTTCAACTGTTGCTGCTCTATTCTCATTGCTCAAACTAAAACGGCTGCAAAGGTTAAAAGAACGACCTTACGAAGCTGGACGGCGGATTGATCCCAAATGCAGCAGCAACTAGTGAACTCAACTGAACGTTCAAACCGTCTCTTTCTTGAAGCCACCTTGGAGGAAAAAAAGTTGTGCAACGAAGCTAATGTGCAGTCACTGTGCATTTGTTTCGCATCCTAGGATCTATTTTAAAGCTGTTCGCCTTTTTTTACACACACAGATACACGCCAATCGCACACAGGATGAGGTGTAGCGCTGTTAACCGCATCAGCCTGAGACTAGTGATTGTTCCAATGGAACCACCGTTTCCAAGGCATCTAATCCATCCAACTCTATGATTACATCACTGACTACCCTAAATTCTGCCTCCAGATATGTGCTTTCTGGAAACTAATCACGTCCGAACCAACCGATTCGCGTCAACCTACCAGAGGAGGCTCCTGAGGAGGGAGGAATTGGTGTTTGAAGTTATGCAGCTCAACATCCCTCTGGTCCTATGGCCAGTTAGGTTCAATCTTGAAGCGGTGTTCGGACTGAGAGCTGGCGTCAAATAACTGGAGCTCCAAAGCAATTATGTAGTTCCGGTTTTCGCATCTGGATGGATATATCCATGGCGAAAGCAGGTTTTCGGGTTCCTGCAAATCACCTGAACATGTACTAAAGCTTAACTATCCAGCGGCATACGCAGATCAGGGCAGACCCTTGATCATGCAATAATTTACACTTAACTGTCGACCATTAACCTTTGTATACTGGAAATTACGCGACTACCACCAAGAAAAGTACTTTTCTTCGTGTTTTAAGCATATCCTATTTGATTACTAAGTTTGCTTGCAGCCGCTGAAAATGACAAAATCTCACACTACGATCAATCCATAAGTGGTTCGGAGAAAGATTTTTTTTCACAGGCTGAGTGAAACTCCCATTCGAAGAACCAATCAACAAGTGACCACGTGATGTCTCTGTAATTGAACGATGGGTTGCACTGTAAGTGAGAGCTAATCAGACTTCTCTTCAGCCACTCGTGGCCGCACAGCCGTTGAAAAACTGGCCGGAAGTTTGCGTGTTCGAATCTCTGGGTTTCGCGAGATGCATACTGCCGATGATTCCGAATGGGGATGAAACACCTGTACACCGCTTCTCGGGTCTTCAGCCTAGACTGGTCTAAATGACAAGAAGAAATTTCATTTGAATATATTTACTGCGTTGCCCAAATACAGGAACTGCTTGTTAGCTCGATACTTCTACGTCTCCGGGTATATTCGAGTGTTTGAACCTATCCTGACGCTGTTCTGGCGCGTTTAGAATATACTGAGGCTTAATGCAAATGGTGACGGAACAGGTCAGTGTGTAGAAAGCAAGCCATATCTGGAACAGTATAGAGTCAGTCCTACTTCAACCGCGGTGAGCCATCAAGCTTTCAGTGAGCAGGATACGGCTGAAGAAACCTCTCGGAAACCTGAAGGAAGGATTTTCCTGGGGTTTGATATTTCGAGACGAACTGCCAACGAATGGGCAAGTATAATTTTTGGACTACTTAGACCTGGTTGTCACAAATCTGGTGAAAGCGAAGATATGAAGGCTATCGGTTGAATTGAATCCCATTGAGCCCTGTATCAGTCGATAGTTATTTCTTTTGCTTTGTTTGTGCCTTTGGTTGGCATTTTTGACCATAAGAAGCACTCTATTTGTCCTTCTGTGCCTGCCCGTTATTAAAGTCCAGTGAGCTAACCTGTGCCGTTGCCTCGACGCGAAACAAACACAACTACCTCAGAACGGCTTATCAGAACAATTTTTTTGGTTTATAGTGGCATAAGAGCTCCAAAGTGAACCACAGAAGTAGAGTTGTTTTTGATACGATCTGGTATGGTGGGGCACTGATGAAAGGTCCGTAAGCGGTCTGCAACTGCAACTGGCCTTTCAAATGGGAAATGCCGAAGATAGTGTGAAAGTTTTCGGAGTGTGATGGACTCACTCCCATATCACTTTGCATGCTCACATAATGCATTTTATCAACCGAGGAACATACCTTCAAGAGAATTATCATCATTCCTGTTGATAACGGTCCACCGATTTTGGAACCTACAGCAGGAACGTCAAGAAGTAAAACTGGTTAGATGCTACCAAGAAACTAGCTGGCAGCTTGGAAATGCATCAGTCATTCTACTCCAGCCTACTCTTCATATATGGAACCTGTTAGTTTATTTAGAAAAAAATCAATTACCTGGGCAAACATTAAAAACGAGATCCACGAACTTAACTATCGCATGCACTGTTCTATTCCTTTTATAGATTTTCTGTAATCCAGTCATTAAAAGTGATTCTAATTCGGCCTTATTCTGCACCATATAGTTGTTACAACATGAACTACCGGAAGCAGTGTATCAGATCAAACAAAACCTGTTTCCGCATTGGGAAAAAACATCTAGGTACAGTCCCATAACGTACGCAGGAACTGATTTAAAATGCTAAGCATTCCATTCCATTACACTCATCTGCATACAAATTCGGAAACGTCTTCCAGAGCATTGCGATATCTCGAACATAGTACCAACCGAAGCATGAGATGGCCTGGTGCAGCATATTCATTTGAAGGACATTATAAACGGGAGAGTCAGCTGGGTTCCAGGTGATTCACCCGTGAAAACCGATTTGGTATGCAGATGAGTGTATTAGTCGAATTTTGTGCAATTTCGGTTCAACTAAAACATATGGTTGACGGGAATTCGTTGACTGCGCCTTTCCGAGGAGCTCCAGGAGGGAAAAACCGATCGTGGGTTGTCGAAGAGTTTTCAGCAACCTTATGAATGGTACATTATTTCTAAATATTCCATGCTTCTTTTACTGAATTTTACCGCTCCATATCTTAGCCAAGTGAACGAGAAGCGTCTAAACTTCAGGGTGAAATCCAGACAACAACATGTGGGCACACGAAACTCTGTTGCTCTTTGGGACGGTGCTCAGTACTTGACTAATTCACCGATTACTTCCAATTTCTGCTTAGCTTTGGTCCCATACTCCCAAAAATATCTCCTTTTGTTGAGCCCATCGGGACGGATATCGATCCATTCATACGCATTCGTACCGTCTCCAGTGATCAGAAACCAAGGATTCTTAGAGGTCGTTTCATAAAACATATGATGCAGGCTACTCATTATAGTCTGATACCATGACAGCCGATAGGCATCAAACACCTACCTATCGGAAAAACAGATTGCCCAGCCAATAAGAACTATCGCACTGGAAGTTTATCCAAATTTTCTTGGCCATGCCTTTCAGCTATTCACTGAGTGCCAAACGACAGTTTCTGGGTGTGCGCAACAAACAGCACAATGAGCACACTGAGCGCACTCATTTTTGTCACTGGTTGCCCTGCTAACTCACATTCACATACATGACCGTGTTTCGCGGTGTTAGCAGTGAATACTGACATCGCTCTGGTACCCACTTCCAGAAGAAGACTGATTATGTAGGTGAATAGAAGTGGATAGTTGTACTTCAAGAATATTTCAGTCACTTACTACATCACAGACAGGTCTTCTGAATGGATTCTTCAAGGCCATTAAAAAAAAACGTAACCCGTATACAGATGGCACTTTTCTCCCGTAAAATCCTCCGCAGCAGGAGACCCTCAGTGCAATACCTGAGCGTTCCCTTACTGCCTGTACTGCCTCTGGGCCTCAGCCCGAGGAGTTAACTCTTCAGATCAATCAAGAGGAATACTACCCATTGTATAGGACTCCATCCATAGTGAAACCCATAGAAAGCTACCCTAGTGTCGTCTACAACTTTCTCATAACCTGTTCAAGTGCGATGCATTATATCATTCAGCTGTAACACCCTTCCGGTGCCTCGCTGCCATGCTACCCGAAGGAAACACGAGGGCTCGGACACTGCCAAGTTACCTCAGGGGAAGTCCAGAGGCAGAGGTCAGGTTCGAACCACGGACATTCCGGTCAGTAAATTCGTGCTCTAACCACTTGAGCAATCTCGCCCCCGATGCAGTATATAAACTATTTAGAATATGCGAACGAACTGTAGCATAGGTGGGTGAGGATGAAACGCTGTTCATCCACTGTGTACATAGTGTTAGTCGATCATAGCAATGCATCGCTGTCATTAGGACGCTCGGAAAGAGTGCGAAAATACCTCAGTTACACAACCGGTTCCTAAATAAATTGGTGTGCATCGTCTTCTGGACCATTATGTTTATTTTAGGGTAGAATTTCACACAACAATCGATTCTTCCGTCCACGTCCACTTACGTTCACATGAGTTATTGCATGCACTAACTGAGAAGGCAAGATTTAATAATTTACATTCTATAAGTAGACCGTGCATCTGGCCGCTAGTGACAACAAAAATGTGCGTGCAAATGGTTCATTTTAAATGGGGTTATGATCAGACATGCATAACTGACAAGGATTTATGTTGAATGACGTAGGTACGCAAATGTGAGATGTGATGTGCGGGATGTTTTGCTAGAGAAACAATGCACACGGTGTATACTGGGCCGTGGAAGTGATATAGGATGTTTCTTTGGGAATTGAAAAAAATCTACTTCTTGGGAGAAGGGCTCACACCCCAAAGGATACGCACTTCCAACCGATGCAGACGAGTTTAGGGCTGCCAAACTGCTTGGTGAGCTGAGGAACCCCATATACGGACGTTTTCATGTTTCACAAAAAAAATTAACCATATAAAACACACTGCAGAAGGCTTTCACTCACGTGATGAACCGGATGCTTAAATAAATACGAAAATGTGCATTAAAAATGAATATGAGGTAACCGCAATGTATCAATCTTACTTTCGATAAGAAATGAGCGTTTTTGCCAGACAGACTAAATCACTTTCATGAATGTGACCACCACGTAATCATTTATGACTGATTATGGTATACAACGGGATATATAATGGAAACTATGGAATGAGGAAAGTCCGTATGCAAAATTTCATCCGTATCTCTTGTGGCCTGAGGGCGCCATGGAATACGACCTGACTGGTTGCAACCACTCTGAACGCAACAGATGCCAGAGCAAAGTTTGGGATGTGAGATAGTTCAATAGCAAAAAACTTCAGTGTGTCAGCCACGATACCCATTCAGTGGTCTTTTCTCAGACACATTTTTGAATAGTTGACACGCCGTCAGTTTACCTTAAATTTTCTGTCGGAAAACGTCGTTGTGACGTTTACCATAAAATGAGCAATGTGTTCAGATTATATCACCATCATATCCAAAAGCAGGCCCAACAAACAGCTCTATGAAAGTGAAACCCTAGCCAGTTCGATTGAAGCTCCATCCCGGATGGGTCAGTTACATTGTTAAGTCTTCAATTGAGTTGGATTGCTGATATGTGAGCACGTTTCCTGTGTTGTTATGTTGATTAAGCATAGCACGTACGTAGCTAACAATGATGACAAACGTCGGGCTTTGGCGAAATTTGACGCGTCGTTGCAGTTAAATTGACGAGTGCGGTGTATCCGTTGATGGTACGGCACACATGATCATTTTTGCTACTAAACACCGTCGACAATTGACTGTTAGCACGTCCTCATGCCGATTTGAAGCGACAGGCATTCAGATCGTTCAGTAAAACCCTTAATTGGAGGATGTCTACTATTTTGACAAATCGGACAACGAGCGCTTTTAAATACACCAAATTCTACCGTCTGTATGCTCCGATCATTCATTCCCATCCAACTTACTGGGGGCTTTCTTACCACGCCAACCAGCCGTGCTTCTCACCAGCGTGCATATGAAGTTTGCTGTGCACTGTGATCCAGTTAGAGGATCAAACTGGAATTCAGTCGTGACAACCAAAAGTTGGTGTCACATGGGTTATGAACGATCGATCAGCCAGCACTAATTTCATTCTTTTGGGAATTCTTCACAGCCAGTCCTCCTCGACGGTGATAAAGAGGTAGGAGGGGAATGCCGTACGCAGCGTCCAAACCATTCACACACACACACACACACACACACACTTCTTTGCCTTGTCTGATAAATCCGATCAGATAAATTCGATCCATATTTCATGTGTTTACCTGACTGCCAGCAACTTTTGAAAGGGACTTTTAGACTGCCGTTTGATAATCCGGAAGAATGTCAACAAGTTCGAAACAGTAGGTGAACTGTCAAATGTGAGTGCTTCAAAAACTCACTGAAACGCATCAACAGAGTGTTCTAATGTTGCCCTGCTCCGGTAGCTGCTAAACGTTCGTTAAAATTAACTGCATAGCAAATCTATCTGCTTTGGTCGCAATAGCTATCCTCCTGGACTACAGACGTCAAACATGATTAACACGACACCAAATGCTAACTGAGGTTGCAGTGTTGTGCTAGGGAATCTGTTGAAGCGTAAATTCACTCCACCATTACAGTCGCATTATACGAGAAAAAGGATTTGACACTCCATTAGGACTGATCATCCCCAACTTCGAAGCTTCAAGTCCACGACTTGTTGATGGTTAGAGCCTCCATGTGAGTCGCGAAAAGCTAAGTTCGATTCATACAACCTCGACGTGTTGTCTAGATCAACCGAAATCTCAATGCATTTCATGTTGTCTTATTTCACGCTCTCTCTGATTACTGTGCATCCTGACACTCACTAGGGACTGAACAGTAATTTTAGAGCTTGCAAAGAACTTGCGTATCTAGAGCCACATGACAGTCAATGATGTGTATAATTGTGAATTTCACATATTGAGGATACTCTTCCCAACCGTTTGTGACCTCATTTGGGAGTTTGCTGTTGTTTGGAACGCTTGGTTTATTTGGTGTTCACCCCAGGTTGGTAGCGTCTGGTGGGTCAGTGGATTGAGAAAAAAATAGTCGTTAGTATTCCGCTACTCCGTCCCTCTATCCTTTCCTCGTCTGTCCACGGTTGATAGTTAGCTCAGGTGTTCAAAGCTCCCTATTGGTAAATTTCGAAGCTGCAGATGATCTTGATCGCTTTCGGCTGCATTTTCTGGAGCTACAGTTCGTAATGAATTATTCATACAAAAATCTACTTTCCATCATTCACTGAGTGCGCATTTCAGTGGACGCGTCACAACATTTTCTACTTACAATAAGGGGCTGGTGGGATTGCAGAAAGCTATGGGGTTGCATGGGAATTTGATCTTAAAAAGCCAGCTGTTTATACACCCAGGAACCTATGCCTAGTGTGTAATAATCACCGTTGCGCTTCCTTTAGCACTTCTGTGAAAGGAATTCAAACCTGCATTCAGTTTCGGTGTGGAAAATCGGCTATGGGTCGCTTGAATCAGGGGTTTCATAAGGCTCGAATGTATCAGCTGCAAGGGACCGACAGTTGGACGCATACTCCCGAAGCCACTGGGCATAAATGCTTATCAAAGGATTACTTGGTAAGTTCTTTGTAGATGTTGTTGATTGGGGGATTTTTAGAATGTTAATTTACAACTCTCTCGGTTGAATAGTCTTTCTTTAGGCCTGACGTCATGAGCTCAGTGCGTCCACACCAAAAATGGAAGGACATAGACCCTATCTGTGAACAAGATTGACGACTATACAAATACGTGCAGTGGATGTTATACCACCATCAACACCGTCATCATCGTCGTCATATCAACAAAAGAAGCTAACTAGGTGATCTATACGATTGTACACATTTCTCGCATGGGAATCTAAATGTGAGACCATGGAGACGCCCACATTAGTTTATCGTCCACATCCAGTCTACCGATCAGGACAGTAAATGATCAGGATAGTAAAATCGAGGTCGTTTCAAGAACGGTTTCCTCTTAGCGAATGATGGCACAAAGGTGGTATCAACAGATAGGTGAGATAGGCTTGGATCTATATCTTCATGCGATTCATTTTCATTGTAGGCAGCAAAGAATGCGTAGAACAAGCATAGGTTTGGCAACAAAGAACACTGCTTACGAGTGCCGCAGTAACCGTATTCGTCATCATTGTCTCCGTCTTCATAACAGTTCTTATCACCAACACCACTGTCGCTACCAATGCTATCGTCACCACCAACGCCAGTGCCACCTTCTCCCTCGCCACCACCACCACCACCACCGCCATCGCCACCAACACCGCCGCCACCACCAACACCGCCATCGCCACCACCACCACCGCCACCGCCACCGCCATCGCCACCAACACCGCCGCCACCACCAACACCGCCATCGCCACCACCACCACCGCCACCGCCACCGCCATCGCCACCGCCACCGCCACCGCCATCGCCACCAACACCGCCGCCACCACCAACACCGCCATCGCCACCACCAACACCGCCATCGCCACCACCACCACCGCCACCGCCACCGCCATCGCCACCAACACCGCCGCCGCCACCACCTCCAACATCACCGGTTCCGTGACCGTCACCATAATCGTAAGAGTAGTCACCACCACCGTAAGCACCACCATCAGATTCATTTTCACCACTACCGCCGCTCGAGCCACCACCAACACCACTGTCACCTCCACCACCAGTGGCGCCTCCGCCTTCATCGGTTCCAAATGCACCAAAACCTTGATAAAGAAGAATGCAATGGTTTCAGTATGAAACACCCCCGAAATTTGTGAAAATAACTATCAACCCAACCCAAAAATGAAATCTAAAACATCCCCTGACAAACAGCTAAGAAACAACAAAAATTTCCTGACGCTGATACTCATAAACTAGAAGAACGCATTTAAATTGCCCCATATGAGATCAAAATGTAGCACTTCGGTATGCGAGTAATGTGACACTATGGAGAAACTACTGAAACGACTATTAGTAGATAATATTTAAAGACGAACCCAGCTGTTAGGTTCATGAAACAGAAAAACAATTCGTCATATTCTCTGATATAGTTACGCCGACATAGTGAACGACGGCAATTTCTGTGCAAGAATCTACGTTAGAAATTTATAAAACCCCAAAACTAAGCTTTATTCGAACTGGTTCATGCGTTGACCTTCGTAGTAATTACAAACTCTACTCAAAAATCGTGCTTTTTTTGTTTGTTTGAAGGTTACCACCTGTCTGAGCTTCGATATTCTCATCAGTAGGGCTAAATAGTTTTCAGAGCCCGAGTTTTGTTTTTTTGTGTCCTACAGAGACAGTGGACGAAGCAGTTGGGTTTTTTTCAAGTGCTTTGTAGCGAGCTCCTTTAATTTTGTGTCATTATCGCCCTAAGAACAAATTCAAGTCGATTTCAATCAGACCTTGCACAACGGACATGCGTAAACAAGGCGAACTTCCTCAGTTTGTGTTCCCGGGCAAAGATATGTTAAATAAACTGTCAAATAGCACTTGTCTAACTACTGGTAGCTCGAGTGGGCTGATTGGAGGTTCTCCGAGAATAGCAATTGGCTTGCAAACGTTTCATCATCATGTGAGGAGACGTCTTCAGTGAGTTGATCAACAACCAGGGGCCACTTGTCATCAACGTCCATAATACTCACCTGTCAGAAACGAATTCGCTGGAACACAGACCCTCTAATTATTCGTAGGCAGTTGATATCTGCTGATTAATAATCTGTGTGGCAAGTGCTTCATACTAACATACAAGTCTTTTGCAGAATCGGTGTAAGACGCTTTGGGTAGGGTAAATCGGCTAATCGAACACGATTCAAACGTAGGTTGAAGTAGGCATTCTTTCTGGGTAACAGTAGATGTAACCTCGTTTTTCTCTACAAATTTGTTCGCAAAAACACAGCTGAGGCGTCCTTGGGTGTTTGGACGACCTTTATCAGATTACTATTAGGGTTTTTGGATAGAATCCTGCTGTTATAGAGTAAGCTGTCGCTCTTATAGAATGTAGGTTGGCCTAGTTGCATGAATTGTCCACTGAATTCATCAGGAGACTTCTAGAACTAATAGAGGGTATGACCCAGCATTAACACATTTTTCACCAAAAGCCGTTTTAGTCGTAGGGAACTGGTGGTAATAACGCATCAAAAAATGGAGGCCTAAGAAGACCTACAACTTTATGAAGCTAACCTTATTCAACCCGCGGTTTTTCGTTTTCGGTTGCCTAGTTTCGTCGTCGTTCTCCACTGAGAATAGTTCACGGTTATGTCGTTGAAACATCTAAAATGGTACGTCAATTGAAGTGGTATTCCATGAAAGTTATTGTTTGCCAAGAATGGTTGTTGACCTCTCGACACAGGTGGGTTCATCGCAGGATTTCTGGTTAGGTACATTACTCAGCCCTTTCAATTAAAAATCGCTGCAAACTTGTTAAGTCAGTAAACTAGTTATCTTGAATTACAGTCATCCATACGTATGTATGGACGTACGCCACAGTCTTTTATTCCAACACCGGTTGATATGAAGTTCCTCCATGTGCATATATTGTGTGACTTGCGACCGAAAGGAATGACCTACTAGACAAAAGCGTGCCGCCCATACGCTGCTATGTCAGAAGGCAGTTGAGTGAGAAAGTAAATGTCTCTAACTTTCGAGCTGCATGTAACCTTGGTTGGTAGACGGATTCAATATGGCGGATGGTCCATCCGCCAAGTTTCCAGACCTATATAGGGTGAGCCCATGCTTTGAGGGTACAGCACCGACAACCTATATATGTGATCCGACAGAGTTTGCGTGCACTGTAGCCTCGATGGAATTGGCAAATCGAAACACACAAGAAACTTGCTCTGATTTGTTCTGTGCAGTACCCATTGACTGGATCGGCAAGGTCTAAGCAGGTTTTAGTGGAGAGTTTAGGCATGGTTTGCCCATAATATTGGTCCACATCCACCTCGGATAGGCGACCATTCATGTGCCTAATAGTGAAAGGCAAGAAGCCCTTCGCTGCGGAGTTGTTCATTAGAGTAACACCAACTCAACAGATACAGACTAGCGGACAGGGGAACAAAACTCTCATGTGCATCTAGTTATACCACCCTGTTCATCTTAAGATATCTGACAAGAATGATTCTTGTTCCCTAATTCTAGTGCTGTGTCATACAGGGGCGTTGGTTGAACACAATACTGGTGTAACGGTGGATACTACTGATGAGGCGTGCTAGTAGTATATCTTCTCGTAAATCCGCCCCGCCTCTCTTGAAAAGTGAGATCTATTACGGAATTTGTGGAGTCGCTTTGTAGCATTTGCTTGCATTTGAGTAATAGTCAATGAATATCCAGGAAAGTTCAGGAAGATGCGTTCAAGGAGAAGATGGATATTCAGTTTTGTAAACGAGATGCATATGAGAGTTTTGCTCCCCTGTCCAACAGTCTGTAACTGTTGAGTTGGTCTTTCTCTAATAAATAACTCTGCAGCGGAGGCCTTCTTCCTTTCACTAGTAGTTGTGCGACCTAGGTGTATTTTTTGGCGAATATTACATCTTTGAATCGGTTTATCGATCTTTCCGGCCAACAGATAACCTTGACTCAAAGGTTACTTTTACCTTTACCCGTTTTAAATGCAAAACCTGAAAGTACTACAGGGTACTTTATTTTGTCCCCAGGAAGATACAACACCGATTTTTTCTTAAGGGAAAAATACCCACGAGAATGCTGAAAGCGTGTCGACGACCTGCTTTGCCTCTCTTTGGGTTCATCATGTGTGAGCGGTCACCAAAGTTCTCTTAGCCTTGTTTTCTACTTGAACCTAGAGTGGACGCAATCAAAAAACTATACTCATTCGCACACTAATTTGGTTTTAACGAACGAATCAAGTGAATTGCTGCCGAAGCTCCTATTTACCACATTCTCCAACGGAATTTGCTGCACAAAGACCTCCTCATGTTTCATCCAATAAGATACTCGAGATATCACTGTATATCACTATGTTTTCTTGGTGGACGAATTTTTCATGTAAAATTCTCTTTCACTTATTTGGCCTCTCATTTACCCATGGAATACTACATATCATATTGTGTGTAAAACCTTCAACCTTCATTATCAGCTGCATTGTCCAATATGGCTTCCATGCCTTGGAGATTTGTTGATCGGATTGAAAATCGCAGTGACCTTAAAAGTGACGCAAAAACTTGCAACTAATGAGAACTTTTGATCTTCTAACAGAAAATTTATCCTAGGTTTGCAGTCACTCTACGCTGAAAACTGTTTCGTCTTTGTTGGAAGTCATCGGCAGTGTGCATTTCATGAATCTGTACGGAAACTCTGACACCAGCATTCTACCCCTTAAGGTCTGACCAGTACGGATTGTGATCTGCTTGTGCTTACAAAGGACTCAGCGTCAACATCCTTTCATCATTAAGCTTACGCTGTGTGATTCGGTGTGAAATGGCTACGCGCTGAGACCAAGTCATCGATTTATCTCATTGCAAGCGGGCAAACTAGGGTTTTTCGTGTGCCTATAAGCGGCTGTCAGCTGCTAGTTCCAAAAAGCCCTGCATATAAGTGATCAGGAATAAGTACTAATATTAAACCTCTTGGTAGGAACAGCCAGGTGTGGATCCTAATTTACTATCCACTTGGCTACTTGAGCCTCCCGGGTAGCATAAATGAAGATGATTCCAAGTTGATAGGCTTAGTTACATGAGGACAGTAAAAAAAAGTCGATATTTTCTTAATGAAACGTTGTGCAGGACTAAACGGTAGTTGAAAATAACCAAATCTCCTCACAGTACTAACAATCTGCAAGTAGCTCGGAGGAAAAATAATTTTACAAGACGGACGAAAGTTCCTGAGAATTCGTCACTCAAGCAGTTAGCCCGTGCCTGAGCACTTGCTGTGGTTCCGCCATTGAAGAATGAGCGGTGCTAAGTGACCGCCAGTCACACTTCTGATTAGCCATTCGTGTTCAAACTACTAGCAGGTAGGTCGGGAGTTCAAAACTCACTTGAGTTTTGTGAGATGCGCACTGATGATGATTCCCAATAAGCACGAACATACATAAGGTACTTCTCACCTTTTCAGTATAGACTGACTTCACTTACAGGATGCAGGCTCAATTGAAGAAACCGGAATTCTATTTGACGAGACAAAATACCCTTCCTTTTGGTCCCTCATGCTCAGACATCTCTCCGTTCCCAGTGACATGGTCTCAGTTTTTATCTCCACTTGAATCTTGCCTTAAGGATTATGCATGGATTTTTGTGGGTGCCAACAAGAAGAAACAACCTTCTGCTTGTTTGAGTTCGTTGAGTGCTTAGCTAAGTGAAGTGAGCATATACATGCATGAGATTTACCGCGGAGGTCTAACTTGACGTCCCCCACTCTGTCCGTTTCAAGTTCGAACTCATCTGGAAGCGCGACACTGTTTACGAGTGCTCCCAGAATGTTACTTCCGAATACCAACTTCTCGCCAAACGGAGTTGCTGTGGGAAATGTAACCCCTAAAAAAGCCCCAAAAATGTCTTCGGGTTGTCCTTACCAACCCCAATCAACTACCGCCGTTTTGCACGGAAATCCATTTCCGTGTGTTGAGTTAGGATATTCAAACTCCAAACTCTGCCAGATTGAGCAATACTGGTGAAGAACTGGGCTATGAGCAAGTTGACCTAGAGTGTACATGAGTAGTTCTATGGCCTGAAATTTTGGATCAAATAACCTAGAGCATGGACTCGGAGTTGGCCAATGGAAAAATCAATAAACTAAATCAATTGCTAGCACGTCAATTGCATATCTGTCACTTAAGCTGTACGGATCAATTTGCTCAGATAATAACGCCCTGTGAGATGAGGTATTTATGCCACAAAGAGCTAAAGTTAGGATTGCTTGCACCGGTCAAAAAGACCTACTGGACGCTGGTCGACTATTGTAAAGCTGACAGAAAGGAACCAGCCGAAAGATGGTAGTATTATCAAAAGTCAATAAGGACACAAAGCTTCTGATTTAAGGTTCTCTGAAAGTGCGCGCGTCTCAAGTAAAAGATGATCATTGCAGACTACTCAAGGCGGAGAAGTACAGCTTTGCTCAATTGGCCAATCAGTAGGAAACCTCCAGTTTATTGTTTGGTGAATATGAAGCGCATGCACTTGTGAATCTATAAAGTGTACTGGAATATGATGAAAACTCGAGTTTTTATACGACGCCAGAAGTCCCATTACACTGGGTGACTTCAAGAAGGAACTACCCAACAGAGCATACACCTTTGTGACCGATCCCAAGGAACAGAATCACCAATATCTTATCTTTTATCAGATTATTTCACCAAGTGCTTCGATAAAGCAAACGAAGTGAATTGTTAACTTCACAAAATGGAGATGTCTTGCTGGAAACTTCTAAACCGCAAAGACGCCGCTCAGCTGAAACGGTAAAGACGTCTTTGATATTTGGAATGCATACGCTGCAATCATACGTTTTCAATAGGGAGTCGTCAGTCCAATATACTTATGAATGTGAGGATGATTGAAGGGACTTTACGAGACTTTTATCTTGAGCACTCGATGGGACACCAAATTGTCATTCTGCCCTATTCGTCATTCTTCTGTGTTTCGTCAGCGGCTAACACTTTTTCCTCTAAGCACACCATTTTTCCAAAGATAAACGTTTTGAATTGCAACAATAAATTTGAAAATGACCTGCTTCCTTCTATAGATATACAAACCGTAGAAATTCGCTTCCTAAGAGAGTTTGCTTTGTTGAATTACCACGATTTTGCACCAATCCTACACCAGTTTGTGCTTGACCAGAACGGTGATTTCCCAATTAACGCAATAGTGATTTTCATTGCGAAAGTCTCTCGATATAGTGAAATGCGCTCATTTGCGTACTTGTTTTGGTTTTCACAGAGAACTCAGCTGGATTCCTCATTTGTAACAATATTCGACTGAATGTTCTGTGAAATGGCCAATTTATGTTTCAGTTGGATATCGCCGTACCTTATCTCGAAGGCACACATTACTCACAAGGTTAACAGGAACTCGCGGAACGCGCCTACCTAATGGGCCCCAAGGGGAGTGAAACCGGTCTTGGGCTGTCGAGGAGTTTTTAGCAAATCTACGAGTGGTGTGGTTAGTCGGGACGGCTTTCAGCCCCGTGCGTGCACCGCCAACGTTTTATTACATTCTAACACTTCAACCACAATACCTGGAGTAGCGAAAACTAATTTTTTTAAAAAAGTAGAAAATTAACTGTTGAACAGTTTACGCAAAACAACCTTGCTACTTACCGCATTCGGGAATGAACCAAGTTGGAAGCTTATCTGAAATGAACAACAAGGAAATGCCGAAAAATTCAAAGTAAGGAATCTTGCTTGTTAAATTTGTATTGAACCGATTAAGACATGATATTTCCTGAGGAAGTTGTTTATCATCTGATCGGGTAGACCTGTCCATGGGAGGACCGTAGGTGTGAAAAATAGAACATCGTAATTTTACTTTCATTTGATTACTGATTTAGTAGCGTTTTACAAATCAAAACCTTCAGAACCTAATCAGAATAATGTATGAAGAACATTTAAGCTGGAAAACACTACATCACAAAACAGCCTATGGCTGATTAGGCGAGATTTTGATAGAACAAAAAGACAGGCCTTGCCTGCGTAGCAAAGTGATTAGTCGTCCTGGTTGAGATAACGTCCGTCTGACTGTTTAGTTAAATTTTTGTTTATGACGATTGTCTAAAGTGTGTGTTAGACCGATCTGGAGTGGCATGTTGACACAAGAGCTTTGCTGCATTAGTCACGTAAGGTATACATCCTTACCGGCACTTGTAATTCACCTCCATTTGTGCGGCAACGTTTGACCATCTACGGTGCTTCGCTGGAAATTAGCGTGAGCACTGATGTATGGTCATCTACCCAACAAGGCTCCTTGGTAAATACGACCTTGGGAAATGACTAACACTCACTGTAGCCACCAAAATGGCACATCGGTGACATTAGGTGTCTGAACAAACTCGGATAGCAGCCCTTAATATGGAATAGCAAACTGTAAATACAAAAGGGGCCCAAATAAGGAAGGTTATACACTGCCGAGTGAACGAATAATCGTCACTCAGTTTTTATCACGGACCATTCTTCCTCGTAGTATTCAAGCAGACAGGTTATCGAGAGCTAGTGGCCAAAATGTCCTCCGAAGTAGTCGTTTACTTTCGCCCTGTAACTAGAAAAATTCGCTTCCTTCTTTCAGTTATTCTGTCAACACGCTTGCTAAACACGAGTCTCTCCTCAGCTGTGTATCCGTGCTCAGGTGTTGAAGTTTAGGATGCCCTGTTCCTGCATCTTATTTTTCACTCGACAAGAAGACAATCATTTAAGGTTTACGCTGCAAGTATTAAATTTTGTCTGATAAAATACAGAATGCTGTCACTATAATTCAAGGGAAAATGGAGAAGAAACAATATGTTCCAAATACATTTTTTTCATGAAGGATAGCCAGTCAGCTGGATTTATTGAAAACAAATTGTGTAAGATATAAGGGATGATCAGAAGGCTGGGAAGGAGCCTTCGACACAACTGACATGTGGACGACCTGCATCTCGCCATGAAGCCTAGGTTGTGATATGTAAATATTGCGAAGAAATACCATTGTTATCTAATCAGACAAAACAAGGCCAACGTTGAAATTTAGTCGGCCAGCTGAACCACCTACTCATGGTGCCGACTGGGTGGCCTGGACGTCAGTCTGGGTGAGCTAAGAGTTCAGCAATTCCAGACAGGGCTAAACACCCTGTTTGGTTTTAGTGTGCTGGTTACTTTCGGCACTGTACACTACAAATCATCTGGCGCATCCGCACCAGTTCCAACCAGTACACAGGAGAGACTCGTGGGGCTCATGTGTGAGGAATGTGGCAAGTGCTCCAAATCGCAAGCTGGCTTGGCAGCCCACCATTGAGTTCACGGCAATAGAAGTGTTGGTACGAACATGGTCGCCCAATTGGCCTGTGCTGATTGTTCCCGCCTTTTTCCGACGAAGATTGGCCTGAGTCAACATCGCCGGCACGCACACCCCACCCAGCATAATGCAGATAAGCTCAGCCGAGTGAAGCATTCCGGTGCCCGCTGGTCCCAACAAGAGTCACAATCGCTCTTGCGCCTGGCTAACAATTTATGTCCGTCTTGTGAAACGCAAACCGCGCTGTTCGCGAGATTGGAGCAGTATTTTCCTGGTCGATCGGCTATTGGCATCAAAACCAGGGTGGTTAACTGGCAAGCACAACAGGACGAATCATCATCTGGTTGACCTGACCAAACCATTGGTCAAATAGCGGCCTACTCGTCAGAAGCGGATGACTATAGCGTCTGGTTTAAACAAACCGTGGATTGCGCCGTGTCACTCTTAGAATCCCATGCTGACAGTTCACTTGCTAGTGTTGACCTTCTGGCATTTGCCCGAGGGTTGCAGTCTGGCATCATGACATCGGAGCAAGTCCTCTCGCTTCTGGACCTCCACGCCTCCAGGACATTTCCACACACCTGGAAAACCGTATCCCGACGCCGTCGTCAGTTAGCCCATCGGATGCCGGTCAACCGAAAGCAGATCCGCCGAGCCAACTACGCCGCCATCCAGACCCTATACCTGCTTTGCTCGATGCATCATGGAAAGATCTATAGAAGGATAACTGCGGCCTACCCCTGGATGCCGAGTAGTATTGGAAACAGGTGCTCTCAGATCCCAAACACGTAAATAGCTGGCAAAGTCGCGTAGTATCACCATCCGATTGGAGCCTGACCGAGCCAATTATAGGAGAGGAAATCGGTCGTACGATCCGTCTAATGGGCAACTCGTCCCCAGGCTTGGACAAGCTCATGCCCAAGATGCTCCGCCGATTCAATGCTAACGCTCTCGCTGGGTATTTCAACTTACTCTTTTTATCTGGGTGTCGTCCCCCACATCTGTGTCGTGCCCGTATTACCCTAGTTCCGAAGGTCGCAAATCCGACTTCACCGGATCAACTGAGACCGATCTCGGTGTCATCCATCCTTGTCCGATGCTTTCATAGGGTGCCTGCTGATCGCTAAAGTCGTAGATTGCAACTGCCCTCACTCCAGTTTGCATTTCTGCATCGAGACGGTTGTTTGGAAGCTACATCGCTGTTACATGCCCTGCTTCGTCACTCTTCAGCGACTGCTTCTAACCTCAGCTTGGCGTTCGTCGATATCTCGAAAGCATTTGATTCGGTTTCGCATGACACAATCGTCAGATCTGCCGAGGCGCTTGGAGCACCGTCACCTCTAGTTCGATACATCGCACAGTCCTATGAGAATGCTGTAGCAGTTTTCCCCGGTTCCGAGGTTCACTGCCACAGAGGTGCGAGGCAAGGAGACCCACTCTCCACACTATTGTTCATCATGGAAATGGATAAGGTTCTTGGATTGTCGATGCCGCAACCGGGATACCAGTTCCATGACACCCTAGTAGATGGTTTTACCTTTGCCGAAGACTGGGTCGTGTGTGCAGAAAGTCAGGCTTGCCTTAGAGAGAAGCTTGAAGCTACTGCGGTCAAATTGGGAAGGGTTGATATGAAGATAAACGCCCGAAAGACGAAAGCGATGGTGATCCTTGGGGACAGGAAACATCGGGCGACAGCAGTCTCAGTCGAACCATTTTGCTTCGCCGAGGAACTCATCACTCCTCTGGGTCCGACAGACACAGTAACATATTTGGGCATCCCCTTTACTTTCAAGGGGAAAGGAGTCTTCAACCATCGACAGCATCTGCTCAAACTTCAAACTGTTCGACGAGGTGACGCGTGCCCTGTTGAAGCCGCACCAAAGAATGGAGGTCACAAGGAACTACCTGATACCGAGGCTGACATATTCGCTCGTGCTCGGTCCAGTCCACTGAAATACGCTCAAAATGTTTGGCAGTTACACCAGGCAATCTATTCGTGGCTGGTTACGTTGACCGAAGGACACTCCGATCAGNTTCGTTTTGTGCACCGTTGGTGGTTGTTTCGATGTGGACGCTAGCTTGGGAGGCTGAGATCGAGAACAAACCTGAGAAAAATGCCGTTACTACACTGAGAGTATTTATGCTGCTTCAGTCATTTCCGTATAGTTTGAACAAGTTGAGGACACATAAAAAGAATCGACTTTGGTTTAAGGTGAAATTTATTCGAAACCGCCAGTTTTAACACCCTTCAACATACCTAGCAAACCGAACCTACCGATTCCACCTGCCAACTCGCTTGATTTAATTAATCCTAAGGCGTTACGCGGACCAATTGTAACGGTTTATAACGGTTAGCTCTTGTGGCCAATAATATGGGCCTAGCAGCCTATAGTCTTGAGGTTTCCGGGAAGGTCAATTGATCCTGGCGTGCACGATAAGCGCTTAAGCCCCTCGAATGATATCGCTGCCTACAGATCAAATACTACCTTTAACCAACGCGGGTAGGTTGTTGTCGTTTGTTTAAATGCGCAACTATCAGTTCAGCCCAGATCAGGTGAAATTCCTGGGTGAATGTGACCGCCTTATGAGGAAGAAATTAGCGCCGCTTACAAGCGTGAGTTTTCTGGGGCAGCAGTGGGACCTGGCACATGGCTCTGCTTCTTGCCATGAAGCGAGCGCACTTTTTCACCCTTTTCTAATTTAGGACGAGGCAAGGCTAACTGTATCAAACTTAAATAGGGCAGGCTAAATCAATTTGGAGTGCATGAAAGTTGAGCAGTGCCAAGTTATGGAAAATTCGTCCCTTGCTGGTACGTCAGAATCACCAAATGAGGGGTTTATTCGTAACAGCTGATACACACTTCAGGTCCCTCTAACTCTCCTAGCGTGTCATGCCCATTGGTGTCCTGATTCTCGGCCTGAAAGAACTAAGGACGAAACGTCAATAACACTGGTGTCTCACGCAGGAACATATGGTGCTGTGTGAAAATAGTTGTGGAGCCATTTGTCACGTGTACGCTGTCGCTGCAAATTACGCCCGTGTTTTATCAGATGAGTAGGTGATAATGTCCAAGCCGAGC
This sequence comes from Clonorchis sinensis, assembly GCA_003604175.2. Lineage (NCBI taxonomy): Eukaryota > Metazoa > Platyhelminthes > Trematoda > Opisthorchiida > Opisthorchiidae > Clonorchis > Clonorchis sinensis. Next base: position 133,025,558 of record CM030370.1, read on the forward strand.
GACTGTAATAGACGTCAGCTTAGTCTCGGATGGGCGCGGAGTGACTGTGTGGAATGAGAAAAAGCAGAAGTATGGTGCTGATGAATTTTCCCTCGCCATAATCTCAGCTCTACGTGCTATTGGTTGTGATGTGGACTTTTTGGTCCACCAACCGATGATCATCTCTTATCGAGGGATCTGCTTTCCTCAATCCGCCAAAGCTGTTATCGGACTGGGACTTTCTAAAGTCACAGTCAGTGACTTGTGTTTGCTCGCCATTGTGGGCTCTCTGCGTACGTACGACACTTCTATGCGTGGCACATGGCGTTGAATGTACATTCTTGCCACTGAATCTCACACCAGACCCAGTATGACGGACACTGTGCCTGATGTGCGAGTCTTGACTGTGCTAGCGCTCACCGCGCCTTGAAGAGCACTCAGCATTGTTTGTCCTTTCTTCGGTTGTTAGACTTTACACGCATGTATCCTTACCAAAATTCTTACGTACGTTGGGATTCATCCTATCTGACTAGAACTGTTGGTTGCATGACTTCGAATGAGACATTTCTTTCTTTTATCTCATATTCTCCTGTAACCCTTTCGCATTCATCGCTTGCATTCACTTTTTATGCCTGTGACCATGCTCTTCAAAAATAAACGATAATAATAAGTAAGTGAGTAACCTCCCAGAACAAAGAGAAGGTCGCTCACAGAAGGGCGACATGGAGGAAAGATATTTATTCTCCTGCCACATATAATTTACTTCTTATTCCAGTATATTTTGAACTTTCTGCTAATTTCAAAATACTTGTTCGGTTTTGAATCGTGTCAGCTACTAAGACAAGGATCATGGGTATTTTCGTATGACGATGTGTTTGAAGCCAAGGCAGCAGCCAAAAGCCCACAGTGGGCTGAACAACTGTAAGCCTCCATTCTGTCATCAGAATGTATGCTCAGGGCTATTCTAAGTCACAAAATGGAGGATTTGGATACAGAGGAATCCTAGACAGTTGAAAAAAAGGAAGAACTCGCTGCTGCAGCATAGCTATCGTCACGTGGTTTTTATGGCGAAAAGGACCCGTTTTATATGACGCACCTCGGAAATGGACGAGGTAAATTTGTCTCAAATGGTGCAGTCGGGCAAATTTTGGAAACAGACCGATTTAAACCTAGTTGAGTGGCGCTGCATTGGGAAAAGTATGACGATCCAAGCTTCCAGGTTAGTTGAACGGAAATCACATTTTCATTCAGTCTGACTGCGGGAGGTAACGTGGATGCTAGATCGCTCTTGATGCTCTATCCTGACCTGAAACGGAGAGATTGACGCGGATTACGGACAAAGTTGAACTCTGCATTACACAGTGGTTCTGGGTAGACATTCCTTTGAAGCAGTTTGCGTTTGGATGGTCGTCGCTTCCCATTCCCAGTCCGTTTACAAACTCTGTATCTGTACCTTAGGAAAGATCGATGTTGATGCTGACAGGTGTTAGAGCATACTTGGCCACTTATTATCGTTTATTTTTGAAGAGCATGGTCACAGACATAAAAAGTGAATGCAAGCGATGAATGCGAAAGGTTCAGTTACTATAAGTAGCCACGATAGGCGACGTCGAGTACGGTTATAAGCGTGACGGGCAGTCGTTGTCATCGGTTAGACTGCTGAGCCTAGTTGGGGCCTCATATTCGGCGCTGCACATGGACACAGGCCTAGCAATTACTATAAGTAGCCAAGGTAGGCGATATCGACTGCAGTTATGAGTATGACAGACCCACGTTGCCAGATTAAGATACCACGCATAGTTGAGGCCTTATTTTCACCTGCCCGCATAGATTCTGGCCTGGTGTTTACCATAGGTAGCAGAGATAAGCGACATCGCGTACAGGTGTGTGTGAGAGACAGTCGTTGGTCATTGGATTAGGTCATTGTACATAGGCGAGGCCTCATAAGCAGCGTCACACATGGATACGGGCCTAGCAGTTACGATACGTAGCGAAGTTAGGCGATATTGAATATAGTTATGAGTGCGACGGACCGTCATTAGCCGTTGGATTAGGTTATCGTGTATGGGTGGGGCCTCATAATCAGGGTCGCACATTGACGCGGGGCTAGCATGCTGAAGCGACGACAAGTTGTCGAGGTGGTGACAACGATTATCGTTATCATGATGACCGCTTTATGACGTATTTACCTACGAGTAACATTCCTAATAGAAATGACACCATTGTGTTGGTAATACCGAAGGTTACTCCTGAGGCTGTATTGTCCACCGGCTAGTTATGCATAGCTGGGAAAGGCAATCATCCACAGAGATGGGCCTCGCACCTTCGTTGCACACACTTCAGGCTATTTTTGACAATTTTATACTTAATGGAAGCTGAGCTCCATAAGAAAATGTGTTGTGATGGAGTTCGCTGAACAAAATTATCTCGTTTGTTAAATCTGGGGAGTATAAAGCAAACAAACGTCGATGATCGATTTTCCTGGGTGGAATTTGCATTGATATTCTGTAGGTTGATATTTTATTCTTAGATAACGCCAAAATATGATAATGTGCAATTTGGTGTTTTATCTCTCGTAACCCGGTAGCAAAATGCGAATCGATGATGGTCTATGACCTTGAAATTTCGCTCACTTGAACGAAATGCTGTGAGCAACATATCACCAACAAGTGCAAATGGATTAGACTAACTCCCCGTAAAAGTCACAACGTCGAAAACCCTATAGTTCCGGCGAAAATAATTTGGGTGTGCTTCTAGTGAGCGGCCCGATAATATGGGCTTAGCAGCCTATAGTCTTGAGGTCAATTGATCCTGGCGTGCATGATAAGCGCTTAAGCTCCTCGAATGATTTCATTGCCTACAGATCAAACACTACCTGGAACCGCCAATACAGGTAGGCTGTTGTCGTTTGTTTAAATGTGCAACTATCAGTTCAGCCCATATCAGGTGAAATTCCTGAGTGAATGTGACCGGCTTATGAGGCAGAAATTAGCGCTGCATACAGGTTCTCGCATCTCGGGTGATTTATTTCCTCCCACGACCAGATAGATTTAGCATACATTTATTGTCACACGTACAATGCCTGATGATGCAGCTCAGTTTCTAATATCCCGCTCTGTTGTATCAAAAACAAAGACTCTGTAGAAAGCAAATAAACTGGTTCATCATGCGCCCATTTATGCTTGGTTGGGTAAAAGCACATGGTGAGACAGTAAACAAACAGCACGCACACGATAAAGGAAATAAAGTGAGGTGGTGATATACCACTCCCAGATTTTCCGAAGACCCTCCGAAAGCCCTCGACCGGTTGTACGCTTTTTATGGTACGCACAGGTGTGTGAAGTCCCCGAGTTTTCCTCGATCTTACGTTCTACTTGAAACTAACTTGGACATAATTCGACAGTTATCCCGTTTGCCCACGAAATAGGTTTTAACAGCAGACTCAACTAAATCCAAATAATCGGTCCTTTTGATGGTTCGCTCAACTAAGTGTACTGCATCAGGCCGCCGCATGACCAAAGTTGACAAGGTATTTGAAATGTCGCAGTACGTTTTTGTCTAGG